>JABFQC010000783.1:0-23381 GCA_022817085.1 Psilanteris sp. ZL-2020
TGCATTTATTGAAACATTTTCAATACATATTACAACGTTTTATGCAATTATCACTGCATAACACTGCCGTCATAGGATTCATCGTATACGTTGTAATATTTAATACATTATTTCTCTCAGTGTATAACATATAAAAATGTATAAATTTACTTATTGTAATAGTGTATATCGTTACTACAAAACTATATTATATACTAATATTTATATATTATAGTTATATCTTAGAAAATAATATATAATAGTAATTGTGGTGCATATTTGTATGACATACTCGTGAAAAGGATATATTATGGGAAGGGCGAGGGGGCGGGGTAAAAAAGGAACGTTAAACAGAAACCCCATTTAAAGCAACTAAATTAGAAGTTTATTTTTTGCAGAGTACGTACACACCAGTCAGTAGCATACCTGATCATTGCATAATTATACTGCTCTTGACAGCAAATATAATTTTATTTAATACTTTTTGAATACTCTTAATCGTGTAAGATATCTCCAGTTGATTGATATAATTATTTTGTATCCATTTTATAAACTTGTTTCTATTCCAAATAATGATTGTTTGACGATCAAAAATTAATATTAATAATTATTGAAAATAAAAATTAATAATTAATAATAATAAAATCAATGTACACTGAGAAAAATCAAACATGAAATATTACTATTCATAATACGATTTCAGACTTTTAAGCGTCAAACCATAAAATTTGGTATTTTTAGCAGAAAAAAAATTGTTTCTACGTTTTTTACGTAGAAATTTACGGCTTTATTTAAAAATATTACTGCTAAACATAGTGAATTCCATGGTTTTTGCTTAAAAGTCCAAGCTCGTATTATAAGTAGTTAATTTTCATATATAATTTTTCTTAGTGTATCAGCGATTTAAAAATTTAGTCAGTCAAATTGTTGACGTTTCAAAAAGTACAAAATTGTGCTTCAGGCAAAGTATAAATTCGTGGAGTGAAGAATAAAAAACACTAAAAAGTCTGAAATTAAATCGGAGGTTTTTGGCCAAAAACAAGAAGCAGAAAAGTTAGAAATGTTTTTTTCACACTAGTATTATTATAAACACATTAACCCCTCGCTTCGATTGACGCTAATTTTGCGATTATGTATCCCCGAAGTGTGAATCGTTGAGGCGCGCCAGACCGCGGGTTTTACAGCCGTCAGATGATAAGACGTTTATTTGACAAAATAGAATTGAAAGTTTGATCGTTTGGACGCACTGGAAATTGAAACAAGTGAACGGACCGAGCTCGCCAGGGAGTGATTGCGCTCATGACACTTTCACAATTTTCGCCGTTCCACGGACAGGTGTATTGTTCTGGCATGGCGAAATGTACAGCAGACCTGTCTTTAAGGGCGCCCCTTTCGGACGTTTTCAAACATCTGTGCCAGACGCGCCGTTGTTTACCAGCCCGCCCTTGCTCGGAAAAAGATGCGAATCATCATGTGAAAAGATGCACGAAACGCAGACTTTTTATCATTCAAATTTCAACGATGTATCATTATAATTTGTACATTTCGTCTTTTTTTATTTTTTATTTTCAGGAACAAAAACCACTATTTCGTATACGACTAGACTGCCGGGTTCGCCTATGGAATAAACGAAATGCTCGGATTTTCCAATCCGATGTCGGTTGTAATGTTATGTTAACTTTAGTTTTGTCTTTATATTTGTCGTAAACAAATATCATTGTTTAGAGAAGCGACCTTCAACATTTTAAATAACCGTCGCTGAATGTTGATATTTATTTTAATTGATAACTTAAGTTTGGTGTAAAATGAAATACATTGCTTCAGTTTGCAAATAAGTAACAGACTTATTATTCAACGGTTCTTTATTATTTGTATTTCCCCTTACAAAATTTATTTACTATTTACTATAGGTTATTTTGGAATTTAATCTGCTTTTATGCTAAATATTTATAGATATTCCGTCGTGACAAGATACAAACTAGACAGTCGTTGTCAGAGTGGAAATAATTAGTTTACCAGACGAAGTTAAGCAAATCGTACTCCTTACTTATAATGTTATGTATTCACGTAAAACAATAATGATAATAAAACCAATCGTTTTTGTCTAAAAGTAATTTTATTTCCGTTAAAGCAAAATTTATTTGAGAACTGGTTTTTTTGTCAATGACCATGATTCGTAACATAGTACGTCACTAAATCAACTATATAAATTGAAAGATGTCTGTTATTATTTTTAACGGGTCCGTCAACCGCGAGCGTCTACTACGCTATCCGAAACTAAATGAAATAATCCAGTAATCGAATTTCGAATGTCTACAAATTAACAAGAACTCAGATAATTTGTATTCATTTTGGTATGAAAAGCGCACGCCGTAAACAAGAGTTTTCAAACACTTGTCGTTTGACTCGAATGCGGGTCTGTAACGGACGCATTGCAGGCGTAGAAAAAAGTAATTGAAATTTTATTAAATCGTGCGTGAATCCTGACTTTGGAAGAAATAGGACGCCGCGCGCATATGCGAAAACAACTTATTTCGCTAAATTCGGAGTCCGACGATATTCCAGCCATAAACCGAAATCACGTTTATAATGCCTATTAGTTCGAACAATGACGCCGATTTCATTTCGATTTGTATTCCAGGAAATTTCAGCGCAGCGTCGTAAAACTGCATTCAAAAAAAGTCACGAAAATGTAAACATTGCGCTCGGCGAGCAGAACTCGTTTGTTGTGTGCGACCAGAAATTATCATAGCATAATAAAAACACATTAAAAAGGACACGCGTGTGTAAATACTGCATTAAACGAAGAAAAAAGATGGTTTGTTTTGATAAAGCGACAAGTTTTGTTTTGTATTTATTCGAGTGTTTACATATTCGGTTGTTTTGCGCTCAATATTGCGTTTCCACTTACAATCCTCATAGAATTCCGATTTGTCTAATTACAAAATACACCATTCAGTCGGCCTGTTTGTTATTATTACTATAAACACAGACAAGAACAAAACGGAAACGTAACGCGGAATCGTGAAATCGACAATCTGCACGCTTGCGGTAGGTTCATCGAGTTATCGATCATGCACACGCATATCGGTATCGCGGTGATTCGAATTAATCGTATTTAAGCAATTCTTAATCTTATCCGAAACCAAACACGATTGTTACGAAACTGATACCACGAGGAATAACGAACGCGTTATCGGATAATATGGGCCACAAGAATGGAATAAATAAACTTTATTTGACGCGATCAAAGCAACGCGTGCGTGCCTATGTATATATATAAATGTGTCTACGCATCTGTGAGTTTTGTGTGTGTGTGAGTGCGACATTTGCTTCTTCGAAGCGCCACCTTCAATTTTACAAGGCGAAATTGGAAATTGATAATTGATGTAACAAGCTTTGCCAGGCGTGTTTTTCAAAGCGTAGCAGTGCTGCCAACTGCGCGAGACAAATAATAACAACGAATGTTAGAAAGTAGCTGTCGTTAACGAAAAGGCCGATGCGAAATGCAATGCGCGCAAAATGGTCTTTGAAATAAATCAATATTAAATGAAATCTAGCGGCATTCGGTAGGAGGAATTCATTTGAATGGCGAATCAGTTTAATAATAATACAAAGCATTGGCATTATTAAATTCTGATATAAACACATAAAGAATAATTAATTGCGTTTTAAATACGCTTATATCGCGTTACTTAATCACAAACAAAACCCCGAAACTAAATTACGCGCGAGTGCAAAAACTGTTTACTGTTTAATTGGAGAAAAACAGTCGGTGTACATTTTCGATTGACGAGAGTTCAAAGGCAAACGTCTAGAAACGAATAGCAAAAAGTTGACTGACGTTGAGACTAGGCATTAAATATAAACGGGAGAAGAAAAGGCACGAAAAAGGTAACGACCATTTTTCGACTTTCCGAATAAACGGCACAATTTGTGGTTGTTACGAACAACCGAATGCATGTCGCGATATATATAGTTAATCAAGCTACGAACGCGACGTGTGCCCGCGATACACAATTTAGAATTGATATCCAGAGCGATTCTAAACTCGGGCAACAACAGGTCGGGGCAAGCAAAATTCAAAAGGATAACGTTAAAAACACCATTAATCTGTTTGCATCTTTCTCGGAGCCTCGTCGTAGTCATCGCGTCATTCGACGGTGCCGCGACGGAGGAGAGAGAGGCAGACGCCGGAGTCGTAGCGCGGGAGGGGCGTCGAGGCGGCGGGGTGGGGCGGCGTCGGTCCCCGTCGCCAGGCCGGCCGCGCACCCCCTCCAACCACGGCGGGCGCACTCTCGAAATCGAGCAGGAGCTGCTGCGAGCGACGCACGCGAAATTGAGCCCCGATATTTACGCAGCCCCCGACGGCGCCCCCACCCCGACCGCGTCGGCTCCTCCCCGCGACCCGCGAGCCTCGAGCCGTCTCGGTCGCGCGGCTTCCCCCGAAGCGCCCTCTCGCGGGCTCGCTCCTCGTCTTTCTCTGTCTAGCAGCCGTCCCGGCGCGCCGCCCGCTCCCCGCCGTCCCTCGTCCACGGGCTCGCCTCGTGGCTTTGGCGCTCCGTGTGCCTCGCAGTTGTTTTCGGTGATCGCGAAAATTCCTAGCCGAAAATCCCGCGTCCCTTTGGACGCGACGAAATCGGGGGCGCCGTTGCGCGTCGTTGTTCGCTCGGCCCCATAGCCCGACCGAGGGACAGTTGCGATCGCCGGCCAGGAGCGAACGATTGCTGCGCGCAGCCTATACCGAGCGCGCAAATCTACCGAAAATCTAAGCGGCTACGAAGCGCGAGATCGCGACGGGCGCCCCCGCCGCGCCCCTGCCGCACCCCGTCCACGGTTCGGCGCCGCGGCGCCCAAATTTGCCGTCGTGTAGCGCGCCCCCTAGTGCGCCAGGGCTCGCGCCTCTCGACACACGGATTCAGTGAGTGCAATTTTCACCGTTTTCACCAAATCCCTAGCCAGTGTTTACAGTGATCACACAGCAAAGGTGCGCATAAGGTCGAGTGGATAATTTCATGGCGCCCGATTTTGGGTTCGCGGGGGTGGGGAGGCAAATGGCAAACACCATACACTTTGGCGCACACAACGCGCTCCACTGACGAGTCGCAAATTTACGAATGGTGTAATCTATTAATAACCAGAACGTCTGCACTGATCAAACCGGGATCGAAAAATCAAAAAAAGTAGCTTCCGCGACTCGCGTCCACGAGCGCCACCCTCCGGTAATGCCGATTTTAGCCGCGCATCGAATCGTTATGTTGCCGAATGAAAATATCTCGCCCAGAAACAAAGTGTTGGAACGGCGATTTATACGGCATTAAGAAGCATCGACGAGGGGGGGTGCTCGAGACGGTGGAGGGGAGGGGGGTCCGCGGGAAACCACGAAATTATGGTTGGGTGGAAAAAGGGGCCGACGACGATCATTTTCGTGCGTTTTGCGCGAAAAAATTCAGCCGGGAAGCGGGCTTTTCTGATTTTTGTTTTTTAAGCGCTTTTCAGGCACGTTCGTCCAAGCGTTGCCTGGCGCAGTTCGCTCGACTTTGTTGGCTGGATATGACGAGCGCGCTCGCTTTCCCGGACACTTTAGCGTTTTTGTCGCGGTTCCGGTTTGCCGACGCACGATTTTTGGCCACCACTCGCATCCTGAGGTAATTCGCGACCTGAAAACCGCAACGCGGTTCCGCATTTGTTCGCGGTTGTGCCGTTTTGTGCGAGTTTGTGTCTCGGACGTGTCGCGACCGAGTTTCGAGCGAGGCGCGACGCAATCGCGGCCGTCCGCGCCAATTTCGGCCGCGTCTTCGCGGTTCCGCAACCCGCGCGCGGTGCCGCGTCGATTGCGAAGCACGATTTTGCGATTTCACCGAATTTTGGAAGACGAGCGCGCGGCTTTCCGGGTCACGCCGCGCGTCCAGTTTTCCGCGCGTCCGCTCGACGTTTCCGCCATGTTGGTCGACTTTCGGCCGCGGCCGTTCCGCGCCCAATCCGCGTACCGACTCGACGCGGCCGTTCCGCGTTACGTTCCGCACATTGACGTTTGTGAACTCGCGGTTTCTGCGAACGCGCATGCACTCGCATTCGAAATAATTTCGTCGAATTGTTGCGACTTTCGTTCGTTTTAAAGCCGCTGCAATGCCCGATCGATGTCCACGAATTTGTCCACGACTACGCGACACCCGGACGTCCGAATTTGTTGTTGGCTTGGCGGAATAATGCGAAGCTGGCCGAGCGCTATTACGTGTGAAATGTGTTTCGCAGAAGAATCGAAAAATGGCTACCTGTGAGTGAAAATCTGGCCGCGATGAGTTGGCTTGCAATATTGCAATACTGCGCGACCAACTGCGACGTATCCGAGTGCGACGAAACGTAATATATAAAATTACGCATCTGGTCAATGAGCTCAAAGTTTCTGAAATTTTGCGACAACCGTTTCGCGAGTTTCACGCGCCGAGAATGATTTTTTTCAATTATGTCAATTGGATCGGAATAGCGTTATGCAGCATAACTCGCGAATTTCTGCACCAAAGTTCGAGCGTTTTCTGACCGATTAGTCACGAATCAGTTTAAACAAAATTCGAAATTGTTTCGATTTCGGAGGAAAAAATTAGTTTTTGCGCTTTGTTGTTGGGGAGAATCAATTTCGTAATTGCAATTTAAAAGTTCACTCTGTCGAATTTCGCGAACAAGCAAGTAGCTAACAATGTTAGTGTGCTAATTAGTTTACAGGCAAAGTGTGTATGTGTGATTAGATGTGTGTGGGTGCAAAAGAGATATAGTGGAATTGGAAATTCATCGTAAACGTCGACTTTGGGTACGAAAAGTAAAAGTCATTTATTCTCAATTTAATTGCAAAATTGTCATGGGTGCAAGCCTGGCTATTGAACCGACAATCGACCAATTCGGTCGCGTCGATAAAAAACAACCGATTTTGTTGTTTTAAACGAAAAACAACTCAACAACCAGTGCGCCTGCAATTCGTCGTTTGGAATTTGGTGGTTAATCGATAGCCGTTATTGATTCGCGAGCACGACGTTCGGTTGGGACGATTCTGGGCGATCGCGGCAACCGCCAAAAGTTTGACGCGTTCGGCAGGAGCATAGTGAAAAAGTGCAATTTCGATCGCTAACCTGTGATACGACAGCGCGACGGTGCTCGGTTTATTTGGCTCCGTGATTCAGCGAAAAACTATTGTCGCTTGTGCAGTGATTTTTGAGTGCCGATTTAAGAAAAGCAATGTTGTTCGGGCCGAGTGAAATTCAAAAATTCAAGTGAGCCGTGTCGTGTCTTTGTCCGCCGTTAGAATGGATGCAGCTTGGTGTCACGCGAAATGTCGGCTTTGTCGACTGCAACTTCCCAGTGTTTCGCAGCGCAAAATCGGTTGTTTTCACTAATCGACCGATCGAATTGTTGCCAGTGCCAATTGTTCGGTTTTTGGATCAAAATTGGACCAATTTTTCAAAATCGAGGTGTTTTTATGCGACGTTCAGTGGTTCCGCTGTTCTTCGTCGGCGATTTTTTGCACGTATTTTCATATACTCAATAATATCATTCAGCAAACCAGAGTTCGCTCTTGTGAATAAATAACGCTTGGCCGTTTTCCGTGTTCGCGGCTCGAAATGGTGGACGACGCGTAGCAATCACGTTATTTACACAAACGCTCGGTCTTGTTATTCAGTTTTATAAACTTCATCTAAGACGAATCTTTCATGCAAACGTTTTCGGGATCCTGTAAATTAGCATTTTTCCGTCAATTCCAATTATTTGATACATTTTTATTTATCGAGTATTTTGTGTTTACTTTTGCATCACGGAATAAACATAAAAATAAAAATAAACCGTCGTTAAACATCGTTTATTCCTTTTATAGTTGTTGTTTATTTTGTTTTCAAGGAATTTCACTGTGACATTGAATGGAAATTCGCAGAAATGAATATCGGTTACGTTTGCATGAAAAAAGAATTGGTCGTTGTTATGATTATTTTGACACATAAAAATTAAATATTTTGCTTATCGAAATAATAAATTACATATCAAAAAAGGTATACAAATCGAATTACCATGAGTATACATATTTAAATATAATACAAATTATCAATATTTTTTTATTCTCTTGGAACTGTATTAATTGGCCAATCGAGTTCATTTGCTCATTGAAATAAGCGTGTTTTTTTCGTTTAGTTACGTAAAAGCGAGTAAATGTATATACGAAAACATTTCCAATTATCCATCTCTGCAGCGGAAGTGATTTCGATCATGAAATTATTGCGAGCTTTTTGTGCACATCTTATTTTATAAATTATATATATTTTTTTTCCGGAAAATTGAATTTGAAAAATTTGAATATAAAAGTTGATATACATATACATAAATATATATATAAAACAAAAATATTACTTTCATATATTCGGGGGATTACCACAGTTGCGGACCAAAACGTCAATATATTCCGCGCTGTTATTATATTTGCACCACGTAATTCTGTGTGACAAGATCAAGTCAAAAAAAATGCTGTCATTTTTAAAGCGTTGACGTATCATTACGTTGTCACTTTGGGTTGAATTTATATCGAATGCAAATAGCACGTCATTCGCGCTTTTTCTGCAAATTCAAACGGCAATGTTGAGGTTAGTTTCGAGATTGTCATTAAGCATTAGCTTACTCGTTTTGCTTCGGTCGAAAACCAAAGACTATATTTTTCTGAAATGCGACTCCGCCATTTTTCAGCGAACTTGGCGCACGACAAAGGTTTGGAGCAAAATAATCTATTAAAAACCCCATACCATACCGTAACCTGGATACAAAAAAAATCGAGGAGGTTAGTAGAAAGAAGATTTGCATTGAATCCGTTTGAAACGCATTGCCATATATGAAACTTGCTATTGTGCCGCCATCGTCGCGACCCGCATCGAATCCGCGAAATTTTGCCGCGGAGAGAGAGTTGACGATAACGCCATCTATTTATCGTTAAGCTTTGCGATGGTTGTTAACATAAAACCACGGCCACTTTTAGACAACGCTGATATACCATTATGTAACGACAGCAGTTACAGAAACGCGAGAAGAACAAAGACAGCTATACAAAATTTGGCAACGCCGCTATGATCCAACAAAGGATGCAAAACCATAACCTTTATTCGACGAAACGGAAGAGATTCGGACGCGCCGTTTGGTAGAAGACGTTTTCTCAAATAGCGTGCAATAAAGCGCAATAAAAGAAGAATCAAATTATCGACGACTGCGGCGGCTTTCGCATTTTTGAGGGCCATGTTTCTTTGAAACTTTATAGAAGGCGGCGCGGATTGACTATTTGAACATCCGACCGAACTCGTATCTGCCTAATTTCGTCAGATTTTCTTCTGAAAGTTGGCGCAAAAACAGCCACAGAAATCGGATACGAACATATACTATTTCGACCAGAAATTAGGAATCGAGATTCGACATTTTTGTCCGTGTCGATGCTAAACTACAAAAAGTCCGAAATGTTTGCAATTATTTGATTATGCCCACGTAAAAATAGCGACTGTTATTATTCGGACTATTTCTGTGTTGCAAAATCGAAAAACGGCTCTGCGGTCACAGCACAATTCGACTTCCGTTGACCCAGCCTGACTTATTAAAAGCCGCGCTCGATTTGCGACCAAATTTGTTTATAACTCGGTATTCGGATCCATTCGATTTGGTTTTGCGTTTGACGCCACGAAATTTTTGCCGAGCGAGTAATTTGCTTGAGCAAATTCAACGGTCGCGGAACGAAATTTTGAAAAGCGCTGAATTCATACGCGCGTTTTTACGAGCGCGCGCGCGCGTGCGTACTCTCAAGTTTCCGAACGAAATGCGTTCTGCGTGGGTGAATCGAGCCACTATAATTTTGCAACGCAAAACGAGTTTGACCGGTGATAATGTCCTATAATCCGAGCGCGGCAAGTACATTAAAAAAGGTCACGGACTTACCGAGCAACCGTGCCTTAATTTTTGCCTTCAAAAAATCGCAATTTTGGCGCCCGAGCGTTGTATTTTATAACCGGATAATCATAGATTGGCGCGGTCAAAGCAAATGTTCGCTTTTTACAATCCACTTCTGTCAATATCTAGAAGATCAGGTTGCATTTGCAGAACGCTCTGTGAAAGTGTTGCTTACGTATATCAAAACGTACACTCAATTCGGCGTCGGTGATAAACGAATATAACATGATAAATACGTTTAAACGTGTTTGTTTTCGTTGTGCAGTTGTTACGACAAAAATATAAATTCGCTAATTTATTTTCTAACTTGAACAATGATAACCAATGTTACGCACGTGTAGGTTGGATTTGTTTTTATGTTTATATAAGGAATTCCTACTTTTTGTCTTTATTAATCAGTTTTTGAAATAAACGTCGGTCTTTTAATCCAAAAAATAAAATATAATAAACTGACCATATTTGTGAAAGTCAGTTTATTTACATCTCTTTTTACATATGTATATATACACTGAGAAAACAAGATTGCAGAACTAGTAATCTGAATGTCACAATCCAGATTGTTAGAAATATTATTTAATCTTTATGTTTTGAAAATGTATTTTCTTTATATTTTATATATACAATAGTGGATATCTTTGTAGAGAATATATATTAAACAACTTTGGTTTGGAATATTTAATTAATTCACTAATAACAATTAATGCAGGTTTATTTAATGATAAATCAAGTTTTGTTTAATATAAACATTAGATTATACATTAAATATCTTATATTTATGTGTAAATTACAAATATTGCATTAGTATATTTTTACTTAATATTTATTTAATTTTTATTTAATACTCAATTTTATTCTATTCAAATATCTGCGATTGAAGATTTAACAATATAGATTTCTATTTTAGCAATATAATTTTTTCAATGTAGTTAAATTTATACGTAGATAATATGAACAAAATATGATACAATATTAACCGCACATCTGGCGTCACGATGTAACAATGCATATTTAAAAATGTACAGTGCCCTTTAAATTAGACATCAAATTTAAATCAGATTTTAAACAATAAAATTACTAAACGCAGAATAAACAGTATGCGAGATTGAAAACTCGATAAGATTGCAATATTGAAATTAATATATCGCAGCACAATTTTCTGAAAATGTTTATATATGTATAAAATATAACACTTGCGTCGTTATCAAACATACATTTTGAATTTTATTGTTAGATGAACAATATTAATCTCCGACTCGAATGTTTGGCATTACCGTCTCGATCGCTCGACCAGAGCCATTTCCGGTTGAAAAAGTCGTCCGTTTCCCCGAAGTTGATACAAGAAATGGTCCTTTTCTATCGGCCAAATTGCTCAACGGTTGCGCAATCGGTGCTCTCGGTTACTCAAAAAGCAGGACGGTAATGGAAAGCGATCCTTAAAGCAGATATGAACGAGGCGGTGCGACGCGCCCTCGTGCCGGCGCGAGTCGAAAAACGTCGCGAAAACGATCGTGCGCCTCTGTCACGGCTTTTCCTCGATTCAGCGGGCTATATTTAACCACGGTCTTCCACACCAGATTTGCGAACTCGGGCGAGCTTTGGCATCTTTGTTCGCAGTCATTGAAGTAAGCGAGAGACACGAACTTGACTCAAATATGGCTCGGCAGGAACGTCGGAAATACGATTCGATGGTTTGGCCTTTGAGCACGACGAAGTCGGCGATGTTGCCAGACTCGGAGACCCGATCCTTACCCTTAAGGTGAAATGTCAGTTTTGCTTTGGGAGTAATGGTACAAAATGAATAACTTTAATCTTTATCGTTGGTATCAAAAATAGTTTGCTTAATAAGTGTCAATAAAATAAATCTGATCACTGAAATATTTGTTATTTCACCTTAAGACGGTATTTCAGGTGTTTCGTTAATAAAACGTAATAATTATACGTTACTAAATATTATAAAGGACAACTGAAATAGATGTTTTTTTCTGGATCAATCCTTCAATCTAATAGGCTCGCCAACTCCTGCCTTCCGTTTTTTTAATATTTAATTTAAGCCCACGTCATAAACAATTTCTCGTTGAGTAAGTCTTTAATCTATTTTTAAAATATCTAAAATCTTCAGATCAAATGATCCTTCAGAGATATTTGTTTGAAAAACGTGACGGCGAAATTTGTTAGTGTCCGTTTGAAATACAATTTGTGACAGATTTTCAATAAAATTCCTAGATAGCAGTCAATCTTTATTGCATTATCCTCCCTCAAACAACAAATTTTTGTTTATAAATGTACACTAAATTATACCATATATAAACGTTTATGATGAGCCAGAGTTTGTGCAAGCATTTTGATATGTTATTAAAACACAATATAATAATTAAATATTGTATTAAATAAACAGAGGAAATGAATTCTTATTGCTGGGAAAAGTTGACCAGTTATGGTTTAAAAATATTTTGAATGCACAATGCGTTTACTAAATCTTTCTTTTAACGACAATACATTTTCGTGGGGGAATCAACATTATGTGTACTGTTTTATAAATTTTGAGTGCAATAACTATATAAGTGCAACAAAGACAGTCATGAAAAATTGAGTCACGCTGATCGACATTTTGCGTTTTTAAAAAGCAATTGGCGAACGGTGGGTTTCGAGTTGGCGAATAATTTTTCTGATCATTTTAATCAGCATGCCAAGTTTCGCAATTATAATGAAAGTAGGATATGGAAGAAAAGGACTGCGATAACTATTTAAACAATCGATGCGGCTCAGGCCTATAAGTAGCAAATGGAGTACTGTCGAGTTAAGAGATGATAATGCTTATTCAAATTCATTTGGAACGAGCGAGTGAAGTTTGCCGCATTTGAAGCGAACTCTGATGTAATGATTTTTTTGACCATGAATTTGTATTTGTGTATATATATATATACACGCTTTTAGGCGATTGTATGCAACTGAAAAAATCATAAACCGAGCTAATTTAATGTTCGGACACGAAGAAAAATGATCTGGAAAAAACTACTATATAATGTAGTAACGTTTTCAATTAGTTATTTGCTACTAAAATTATGAAGATTTTTAACATATAATATAGTAATTTTTATAATTTTATAGTAATTCTGTCTATATAAAAATTTTTCTATATTATTTTTCTCTGTGGAGTTATTACATAATCGTAGTATAAATTGGCCATAAATTATGTTTATATATGGGACATAACCCTTATTAAAGTAAAAAGTTTCCATAAACAGAAAATATTATTTAACTTATATTTGCATGATGAATAATTTTATGATTTTTTTTATTTTTTTATATTTATTAATTCGATGGTAATTCAGGTTATATTACAATGGAATTATACTGAATGTCTTTTAAAAATAATTTGTCAATATGGATAACAATAATATTATGTTAGGTTAGCATTAACATAAAATAGAAACATCAATATGCACATTAAAATATAATTGATATAAATATAGTGATTTAATTTTATATATCAAAAAATTAAAATTTATATGTGAAAGGAACCGATCGTTAATAGAACGCGAAAATTTGTCACAACTATAATAATTATTTGTTTTTTATGTAAGCATATTTTCGAATATATTCCAATTTCAATTCATAATGCAAAACATATATTATTGTAAGACAAATACAATATCATTCAAAAATAAACTTAATAAGCGATTATATATGCTATAATTTTACACATATTGTTAAGTTTAAATAATTTATTCATTTGTTCTCTTTATTCGAGTCGAATGACGCGGGTTGTACATTTAAGGGCACAATATTTTTTTAACAGACATTTCACGCACAGCCGACGGAATTATTTTCCGCAACAAATTCCCACGTATACAAGTGAAAAAGACATAAAGCAAGGTTAAAAATTTGTTTTCGCTTATCTCCGTACGTTTATTCTCGCGGTTCTACCCTGACGCTTAAGTTTGATATTATTCAAACGAGTATCGAATTTCCACATTATAGCGAAATCCCATTAAGACTATGCAATCGAGTTCGCACGCCTCCCGACGATGGAAAATGAAACTACGTCGCTATAGAGGTCAAAGGGTAAACGCTATAATGCAGATCCAAAAATCTCGTTGAAACACTTTTTGAAGCATTCGGCTAATGCGTCGTCCTTTAACATCCGTTTGTGTTAGATTTGCGCGTCAATATCGCACTAATGGCCGAGGTTTTTAATATCTACTTCAGCCGCGCTTGGCTCCAGAATTGTTACTTTCTTAAATAACATCTTTCAAAACTTGACCCACTTTTTGCGTATCAATTTCGCATCGTAAACAGGACAAAACATGAACTTGGAAATGCATTATTTTGCGGACACGTCGTCATTCATTTTTAACAACGTTTTAGTGTCTGCGAGTGCGCTGCTGAAAACAGTCAAAATGAAAAAGAAAACAAAAATTGAAGGGACGAACTTTTGGAAATTGAACGAACGCGCGAGTTCCGTTTTATCATTCTCTCGAACTTTAATGCACGAGATAAATATAGCATGCGATCGAAACAGGGCGTAGTCTTTCATTATCTTGTGACGTTGCAGCGACGTATAATTTTCTAGACAAAATATAAGTTCCGCGGGATGCAAATCGTTTGCTAATCGTCGTAATTATCACATTCCACTTGTCGCCGAATATTCAAAGGTGAAGCAAATTATGTGAACTGAATTATAATTCGAACGGTTCGAATGTAAAAACCCGGAAACAGAGAGAGAGAGAAAGAGAGGGAGGGATTTCTGCGGTCGCCCATCCCAATGGAAATGCTAGCTATCTTTGCTTTACTCGTGAATCTGCTCGAGATGGAGGAGGCAATTTGAAGACAAAATGGCGCCGAGAGGCATTAATTTTGATGAAAATGGTTGAAACACGCGCGGCAACGTTGCGTCTTTAACGAATAATTGGTGCCCGAATTAAGTATCCTTGTCATGACTCGCGTGGACTGTTAAATTAAACGCATCCTGTACGTATCGCGCGGCAGGATAATTCGAAGCGCGAACAAATGTTTCGCATCGAAAAAGGAAAACCACCAATTCGGAGCATTTTGATTGTTTATGGCGTCTGGATTTTCATAAAAATATTCAGCACGAGAAAATAACGATCGATGAACGGAAGGAACAAAGGCAGTCTAATTGGATGAATCGTCATGCTATAGGATTGAATTGGCAATTGACAATTGTTTCGGGCGTAAATTGGATTTTTTGACGGTGTTCGAGACGTTGAAAAAATGACTGTGACGAGTCGATACGAAGCGTATGTGCGCGGCTCGTAAGAGTGTGCGTGCGTATTTATACATGCGCGCGAGTCATACGATATCGAGCACGAGGTCTCGTCCAACGTGGCACTCGACGTCGAGTCGATACGGTGATTGCCAGCTTCTCAACACGAAATCTCAATTAATTCGCTGGCGTCGTGCTTCGAACGATCCATTTTTGCATATCTCGTTGTCGATGAGGAAAAAAGTCAGAGATCCTCGTCATAGGAACGACTCGATATTTGGGTGCTGGTTCGAAGCCATCGGCGAGCCGCGGCCGAAATGACGGTCCCGCGGTGTTTCGCCGGAGCTTCGAAAGGTCGCTGGCCGCGAGGTACACCGCGTCTGCGGCGAAAGTACACTCTTTGGCTGCCTTTTTACGCAGACACGCCGATGGATTAATCGGTTGCCAAGCAGGAACGCCGGTACAGGAGACGTGCAAATAACGCCAAGATTTTGATAAACAGACTCGGGGTGGAGCGGACTTATAGGTTAGGTTTCAGGTTAGGTTGTTTGCAATGGGATTCAGAGATATAAGTGGAAAAAGTGCGGCGCTGAATCTACGGTTTGGGTGGTCTTTCTGCTGGTTCGACATCCCGGAACAGGATACGAACGAATGGCTCCGCTCTTGCGTAAAAATGGTGCGCTTGTAATTACGTAAGACGAGGAATAACAATTGATTCACTTGTTTAAGATATCTGAGATGACTGGCATTGTTTTGACAATACAAAAATCTGATTAACGATATTAATTGTGATAAATATGAAATACGTAGTATTAAAACTTACACTTTGTGGCTTAATGCATTTTAGAATTTTAGTTTGAATGGATACTGTACAATCAGAAAACTTCAACGTAGAAAATTGCTGTTTATAACACTCATTTGGCGACATTAAAACATAATGCTAAAAATTACTGGTTATAATAGCATTATAATAAAAAATAGAAGCAAAATTTGGTATGAAAAACTGTATTTTTACAAGGAAAAACAGTAATTCTTGGGTTTTTACTTTAATGTCTCCAAATTAGTCTTATAAACAGCAATTTTCTACGTTTAATTTTTCTCAGTGTACGCGGACCGAGCTAGAAAATGTCAATTGTTAATTGATGATTAATCAATATGATAAATAATCAGTTAATAATAATTGATGCAGCTATTTTATTTTAATTAAGCGCATGAAGCGTTTTACAATTTAGACACAACAAGGGGTTTTTTATTTTAAGATGCGAAAATGAACTACAATTATTTAAGGCATATATCATCTAAGTTATCATGAATAATGCAATGAATTTAAATAATCATTGATCCGACAAATTTATTGCCAAGTTTAGACAATAGTGTTTTTCTATCTCGGACTGTTTATCGGTCCGAGATATTTAACGCGTAATAATATTAAAATAATATTTTTATAAAATGTTAATAATAACATTAATATTAACCAAATTAACATGCTATTAATATAATGAATATAAATAGTACAAAATTACAAAAATACGATGCGCGTATGAGATAAGACATGTATTAAACAATTAAAATGATTTGTTTATTTGTTTAACGTAATAAATTTAAACAAGCGTGTCGCGCAAATTAAAATCAGTTTTTTACGCGTAAACATTTATATCATGAATATACATTTGTCTTTTGTTTCAAATTATACACAAAGCGGACGTTGTCGTTTCGACAAAGCAATCTCGCCAAAATTTGGCTAGAAACGTCCACACGGCTTTGGCCTGCCACGTAACGGCGACTCCGAAATCATCTCTGCGTGCCAATTGCTTTCGGATTTGAATATTCGCCTCGGAGCAAGACAAATACGCGTTTCTGGCGTAAACTAAAAATAACTGGTCGCGGCGAGAAAACGATGAAAAAGTGCCGCGGCGGAGCCGAACAACGCCCATTGCAATGAATGGAGGACATAATGACCAAAATTACAATAACCGACGTCATTGACTGGCAGTTCATAGACCAAGAAGCACCATTTAAAGTGATCGACCGAAAAGTTTAACTCGCATGCTTTATTCATAATTCCTCGTTTCGATTCGGCTCGGCGAGATTTCAGATAAAGACGCAAATTTATTGTAATACGCCGCCGCAAATTAGCATAACAACGAATGTAAAAAACGATTACGTGCATAATTTTTATCTTCGTACTTTGCAAAATTCGTTTTTGCAACTCTGGCCTGTCGCCACGCTAAATCGTTATTTTTTCAACTTTGATTTTAAACTAAACTTTTAAAATACACGATGTGACAGTGTTTAGGATGAATCGATGTATCCAAAATCGAGGATATTTTGCACTGATTCGTTTGTTTTTACTCGACCTCTCTTTTAGTCCATGCTGAGTTTACTGACAAAATCTCGACTGTTATGTAATTAAGAGCGAAAATATTACTTGGTGGCAACTAATGATGCGCTAAAAGAAAATAATTATTAGTAAATTGGATGTGGTCTTAATCAATATATTATATGTAAAGCATCTTAATACACTCACACACACACAACACATATTTATATACCTATGTATTTATTGATATTTCGACGATAAACTTTTTTCTCAAATCGGACGTTTCTATCTGCAATATTTTCAACGTTGACGACATAATTACACATTACATACGATCTGCTTTAAATGAATGTGACGTTCGATGTGATCGATAAATTTATTTCATTGTATATATAGTTAAATTACAGATTATATATATACATGTATTCATATCACCCGTTGTTTTATTCCGTTAGATTATTAGAAAAAGAATCCCGCGTATATCTTATTTAAGACACTTTGTGTTTGAAGTAAGACAAACGTGTCGCATTTTTAGCAGTGTCAACTCTCAAGTTGAGTAATTTGAATTTGTTCTAAACAGAAAACGATAGGTCATTTACAATAAAAGTTGTATTCGAAGCAATCATCAGAAAACAAAAATTACATCGTTATTGCTTTAGATGGCATAAACCGTTTTATCTTTTTTCGAGAAAACTAAAACCTGAGCATTTACATGCTCGTACGGCCCAACTGGATAGAAATACGATCTCGGTTACAATCCGATCGAAGCTCGTTGGGAACAGTCTGAGCCCGGAATGTCGGTAAAAGATGTCCCATTGCCTAATAAAAAGACTCGAATGCCTGATATTCCAGGAAGCGAACAGATCAGTTCGGAGGATACAATTAATGCAATGCCTGAGATGAATCGGCGCGTCGATCTTTGTCCCGAAAAAGACCCGCGATCCCGCGGGTGATCGGAAGAGGCAGCATTGGGACATATAAGGCCGCTCACAATTGCGCGTCGGAGACATCTGGTCAGCAGGGGACTTTGCACCTTTCGCCCCGGGGCACTGGTGCGACTTGCTCCGCACTACGCTTCTCGTGACCGAGCCTTCCTGTTTGCAATTTACGGCGGAGCCTTATTGCGTCGCGTGAAAAAGTCGACGGGCTTGTCTTGGTTAAGGTTCAAGGCCCATCAACGGTACATCTCGAATGCAGATTTTTGCTCAACAACTACCCACCTCCGGTTTGCCTAATGACTCTCGAGTTTTTAAACGCATTCAAACTCGCGGCATCGTTCGTGTTCGCTTTGACAAACTGCGGCTCTTTTTTTCACGCGACAACCACCCATCCGACAACCGAGCCTCGTTAAGGGGCAAGTTCGCGACTTCGCTGTCGGCCAATTGGAGTTATTACAAAACTTTGCCAGAAAACTAGAATGCCGCGGAAACGGTGGAAATGGTAAAAAGGTTCTAAGCGCAAAACGAGCAACACGTAAAAAGCAGCCAATCAACTGGCCGTAGTTAACGATCTGGGCAGACAGAGTCGCGTCCGACGTATGAGAAATATATAAATTACGGACCATTTCTTCCGTTTGGCTTGCTTTCGCGCTGCATTAGTTGTTATGCTAATGAGCTATAAATCCAGATTACGCGCGTACCAATTGGTCCGAAAGAAAAGTGTTACCGATTCTCGCGTATTCGCGAAGAAAAATGGTGCCAGGCAATTCCGTTTTCGTCGTCTTTTCAGCGCAAGTCTCGTGAATACGTCATCGAATTTACTTCTGCGCTGCATCTAGAATGGCTCGATGCTTTAATATTTGAAGAAAAAGAATGCAGGGATAACGGCATAAATAGAAGTAGACTAAGAGCTGGAGAAGCTAATTGAATATACTGCGAAATGCACTTGCGTTGATTATAGCAACTTATAAATAAATGCATTGGTTAATTTAGTGATGTTCATTAATTCATACAAACAAATTGGTGTCGTTATAAAACTTTATACGTTTTTTATATATTACAATTCGAGTTTTATTACACTGAGAGAAAAGTGTATCAATTTGTAGTAAAAAGTTAATTTGGTATTATATTTGTAATTGGTCAAAAATTCGTAGTTTATTCATTAAATAGTATCAATCTTTGATTATAATTTAGCAATCGGTTTACTCAAATTTAACACCCTCGTTTTTCTTATTTTTTATTTAATTCACCAAAGGTTGTACAACTGTTTGTTAAAATTTATCGAAACAGATTGTCAAATTTTAAAATTCTAACCTAAAATAAGATTAACAAAAAATTGACGAAAAAAGATACCTTTATTCAAAAGTGCTATAATGTGATTTATGGAAAAATTAACCAAAGTGAATTTTATTATTATCAAGTTTTAATGTTACATTGTTCGTACTTGTCAAAAATACCTAGACCACACTGTTAGAAAGATTTTAAGACACAAAGTGACTTATTTAAGTCGCTTTGTGAATTATGTTTTTTAACAGTGTAGTTTATCAAAATTTGACAATCTGACAGCATAGTGCCAATTAACATTCAGTTTATTCAAATTTAATATTCCTATTATATAAATATTAGTGTTTCTTTCTCTCCATGTAAACAAATGATAAAGATTTTTATTTGAATTAACCTGTATATTAAATCGAAAATATTCAATAATGTTATTTGGATAATAGACGAAATAATATTTTATGTTTATTAAACACTACATAAATTGCATTGCATAAAAAGCAATATTATATACGATAATAAAATTAATAGTCTTTTTGGGTATTGATTTTTGCTCTGCTCTAGTAAAAACGACATATAGTAAATATAATATAGTAAAAATGATTTGTTCACGGTAGTAAATATAATTTGAAATCGACGTTTCATGGTTGGCAACAAATCAATGATGCGAAATAACGGGTTACCGTCGATTCAAAATTTTATTTGAAAAGAAAATTTTACTATGCCACTTACATAATATTTGCAGCCGAAGTAGATGCGTCACGTTTATTATCAGGAGTATATGTTTATAACTATTATTATTTTTGTCATTAATTGTTGTATTATTAAAATTTTACTATTAAATGTGGAATAAATATAATAATAAACTATTATGTTTTTTGAATTTTAATGTACACCAGTTTCCTTTTATCGTAAACGATGGGTTCCATTAAGAATTTCATATGATATTATACACAAATTTGTGAACTTATACACTGAAAGAAAAAATATAGTAATCGTGGGATGGATTGCTTTTTAATGTACAATTTTTCATATAATATAGTAATTGATACTCTATAAATAATTGAATCTATATCTCTGCAATACTAATATTTATTTCAGTGTACAGCTAACATAATGTTTTAATTCATGGCTACAATTATTATCACAACCAGTAATCAATTTTATCGTAAAGAGCGATTAAATTATTACCGTATTATTCCAATAAAGCACAAAGAGTTAATTATGTAAATTAAAATATTATTCTCCAGAATGGAATCAAAAAAATAACGCAAACCGGGCGATTTGAACGTTTCACACCGTGAACCAGTCAGAAATCAATTCAAACCGTTTGACAATTCACGTAAAATGATTCAAACACATAGCGCGTGTCTGAAAATAAGAACACCTGCTCCGAGCGCCAAACCTAATCGTTGGCGAGTAAGACGCTCGTTAATTGCGTTTTGCGGCATCAGCGCGTGGATTGGTGACCGTCTAGTAACGTACAAAAGGCACAAACAAAAGCCAACTTTCAATTGCAGCCATTGTAGTTGACGTCGCGATTACACGCAAAATAGACCTTCGGTGATAAAGTTGCGCTGAAATTGCGCAAACTACGTCGCAGTCTTAATCCGAGGTATAAAACGCGACGCAACCCAGACCCCCTCTCCGGGTTGAGTTTTCTCGTTCGTGCAGCGTATCACAAGAAAGCGTTCAATTGTTGTGAAATGCGTTATTTATTCCTTCCTTCGAAAGTAGTTTGTTCAAGCGGTGGCGCGGAGGTTAGCGATCCGGATTCGTTATGTGAGAGAAAAACCGTCGCATCATCGGCGCACTTCTTTTGTGTTGCAAAACTACGCGCTCGTGCCGTTTCACTGATTTATTGCCGCGCTTGTAATGTTAATTAAAACTCGACGAGCGCGCGAAAATTCAAGGCAGCGATGACGATTTCTGTGCCATCGCGTTTCGTAACGCGCGATAAGGTTCGGGATCGCACGATCAACGCGCCGATGACACGCGCCTTCCAAATAATGAGCCATTTTGACATGCTTTACACTGAAAAAATTGTAATCGTGGGAGGGTTTGCTTCCTACTGTACATTTTTTAATACGATATAGTAATTGATATTCTATAAATAATAACGTCCATTATATTCGTTATGAATGCAAGCGTTATAAAATGTAGCAAATTTTACTCTAAATTTTTTTCAGTGTATCGTATACATACTTATATATCTATATCTGTTTATATTATTTTTACACTTTGTTACACACTTAATATACTTTATTGCATATATTTTAAATTAGCTCGTATGCCCAATTTCCTGTATTCCGTATGAAAATTTAATTTGTATTTTTATCCGTTTGCTTGTATATATATATTTATATACTGACCCATATTAACTCGCGTGATAAATATGTAATTTAATTCCAGATTTTAAAGTTAAAATTCGCCATGATTGATTGAATACACTGCGCATAAACATATTTATTTAATTTATTATTCGCTCTTGAATTAAGCAAATTAATAAATATAATACTGTACTTACGTTGGATATATATATAATAACAATTTGCCTTGCACATTTAGATATATGATTAGCAATCAATCTGCTTATAAAAGTTGCATGCGTTCTTATGGAGGAAATACCTTTTTATGACGTCTGTTCTTTTAGAAAATATACGAGGAAAAGAAATAAGTTTGTAATAATTATAACAGATGGCCAGGGGATACTTCTTCAGATTCAATTTTAAAACACTCTGTAATTTTTTTTTCATGTTGTTTGGTACAATTTCAGCCATTCCGTCACATAAAGCAATTCTAATACACATGGAATAAGACTCTTAATTTGAAAATCGTCTTTATTTGAAAACGAAAGTTCTTTCTAAACTTGAGCAGAATTGTTGTTGCTGATATGAACTTTTTGAAGGCTTATGATATTATAACAAGAAACACACGTATCTTACAAACAAATCTCAATCATACATTTTTGTATGATTAGACTTATTGTAGATACGTATATAGTTTGGTTGGTTAGATTTGTTACATTATTTAGTATGCATAACAATTCTAGGAGATATTCAGATATATATATTTTCAAATATGAAAAAAGTTATATTAAACATTACAATAAGTTTGGCATTCCAAGGATATATCGAAACAAAAACAATGGAAAATTAACTTATCAATAACATACAGTACTTTTTACTATGAGATATTGTAAAGATTATTACAAAATTTTTGCGCAATACAATATGACATAAGCAAATGTATTATTTCTTTTATACATATAATAAATATGTATTATATATGAAATTTAACAACATCATATTAGAAAATTTGCTGATAAGGTTTAGTAATTTCCGTAACATTAATTGAGATATCCTCAGCATGCTAGGAGTATAGCAATTTACGATATAATTTGTTTCTACGTATATATAGTATTATCATACAGTAAAAAGTTTGAATTATATAATTGAATAAAACAAAATCGCAATATATTTAAAATAACTTTATTACAAACTTGTTTACATACGCTTTTCATTCATGTTATGCTAGAATTTAACTTGGTTGAAATGAAAAACAAAAACAAAGAAATACACATAAGTTGAACAATTATAAACCAATATTTCCAACTTTAAAACATTTGGATAAGCCATTATACATTAACTAAAAATTAGAACGCCGTGACCTTGAAAGT
>JABFQC010000784.1:0-23372 GCA_022817085.1 Psilanteris sp. ZL-2020
AATTGTAATAATTGGAAAGACATATATATCTTTACAATTAAATACAATTATTACAATGTAATACAATTCATTTTGTGCAGAAAACTGGCTTCTTATTGGTTGCTATTAGATACAATTAAACACAATTGATGTATTTTTATCCAAATTGTACTTGTGTCCATTTTACAATTTAAATTCTAAACTCCAAATCGAAACCCGGCTACTGGGATGTAACTGGGTCGTCTAGTAATATCAAAAATAATATTTTAACAGCAATATCAAATTCTTATTCTTTCATAAACTGGAACAAAATTACTAGTAAAAAATATTCTCTGTAAATATTTTATTCTTTTTCCTATTTATATTGTTCTTTTTACAGTTTTTTGTTTGATTTATCTCTGGATAAATATACCCAACTAAGAAAATTTGACGGATTTAATTGATTACAGTTAATTAAATGAATAAATTACAAGTCACATTTAAAAAATAAATAACATAAATACTACTACTGAAATATCAAAAAACTTTTAAAAAATGTGTAAAAGACAAAGAAACGAAAAAAAGAAAAAAAAAAAACTTTTGATACAATTAATTAAACCCAACTCTCGCATCTCCAACATCACGAATGACGTACTAAAAATTTAATTTTTAATTTTAATTTTTGCAGGTAATCAATTTCCTGGGAACAATTGGGACGTACATCGTTTTAGCATCTTTATGTCTGGCAGCGTCCCTGCAGCCTTCCATCGAAGGAGCCTTTTATTTCCTGATCTTCATGGGTGCAGCCACTTGGTGGGCATTTAACAAAGAGCTGAGTCGAGCTTTCGGCATCGTCTGTCGGATCGTCATGCTCGTCGTGGTGGTGCACATCGTTACCCTGTTGTTCTACCAGAACCAGGTGGCGCAGGAGTTGATGCCAGCCAATGGCACGTGGGCGCGTTACTTTGCTCTCATTCCCATTTATTACACAAACTGTAGCGACCCCAGGAACGTAGATTACGTCGACGACTCAGACTGGGTCACTTATGGCTATGCTCTCAGGCTCTTCTGGCTGTATTACGTTTTGGCACTACAGTCACAGTATTTAACAAAAAAAGTGGTAAGGTTGCAACCACTGGACAACTCCAATTCCAGTCCTTTGTTTTGTTTTAAAGTTACTAATCATATTAAATTTTGAAAACTACGACAACCTTTGACATGCTGTAATTCTGATTTATTTATTTATGTTTTTTTTCCCGTAATTTGTTTGTAATCTTGACTTGTATAATTCAAGATGTTAATTTTGTTAGTTGGGTTGCAACCACTGGATCCCTCCTTGTTTCAGTCCTTGTTTTATTTAAAATTTACCAACACTGTCAAATTATGAAAACTATGATAACCTTTGACTTGCTGTAATTCTGTTTTATTTATATTTTTTGTTCTTAATTCTTGTATAATCTTGAATTATAATTCAAGATAATAATATTGTTATTTGGGTTGGAACCACTGGACCCTTCATAATACAAGTCCCTGTTTTTCTTTTACCATACTAATTATATTATAAAATGAAAACTACAATATTCTTTGGCACGTTGTAATACTATTTGATTTATATTCTTTTTCTTAATTTGTTAATGATCTTGATTTATAATTCAAAATTTTAATTTTGTTAGTTGGGTTGCAACCACTGAGTCCTTCCTTGTTTCAGTCCTTGTTTTATTTAAAATTTACCAATCCTATCAAATTCTGAAAAGTCCAATGTCCTTTGACACGTTGCAATTCTATCCTAATTTTGTCATTACTTTTAAAACTTGATTTACAATCTTGATTTATAAACGCAAGACGTTAGAGATTATTAAATGACTATTTTTTTAAAGACAACATTACTTGGCTCTGCTGGCATTAAGGAACTCGGTTTCTCAGACTATCCGTAACACGCTTTCCTTTTGCATTCTAAAATATCACTTTAAATTCTTTCGACTGAAGAGAACGTGACACAAAAGTTGTACAACCTGGCGATGGACTCGACGTGTGTACAACGTTTGGTCAATACTCGCTCGACTGACATTTTAGCCAAGTTTAGCATTAAGCTTGAAGTTCGACCGGGGAAAGAGTACGTTGTTATGATCACGGCGTTCGGATCGGTGGGATTGCTAATTTTAATGAGCCGCAAAATATAAATCGAGATCAATTGGAATTTATAGTCAACCGAATCTTGAGTTTCATAATCACCCTACCCGGTAAAAAAAGTGATTAAAAGTAATAAAAAGTGATAAAATATTTATTAAGAAAGTTTATTAAAATTTATTAAAAATGATTTGCTTTCAACTCACTGAATTATATTCAATCACTTTTTGTGTATTTAACTGTCTATAATTTCTTCAATACCTCCAAACTTATTAAATATAATTCTGACAAAAATTGTTGAATCCTTCTTATTTCTTAAAGGTGACGTAGACAAATTTCATTTAACCCCAAATTTTGTAGCAATAAGAAGTGATGAAAAAAGTTATGACAAATTTGCTCAGTGAATTACTGATTTGAAAGAAGTTAATTCAAATGTGATTCTTTGTATGTTTTTTAATTACTATTTATCACTTATTTTTTACAGGGTAGTAAACATAAAAATGTATTTTTGTAGAGATAAATATGTTGTAAATATGTTGTAACTATATTTCAATGTATTATCAATATATTACAAATATATTTACAATCTATTTATAATATATTTTTCTATGCAAACATATATTGTAAATGTAAATTGGCAATATATATTCAAAATATTTGTATTATATTGATAATACATAGGGAATATATTTGCAACATACACATAGAAAAAAGTTACATTATAAAATACCATACTTATAGCTTCATAAGGATATCATGATTAGTATTATGGAAATTACTATATACTTTATAGAAATTTGTCTTACCAAATATAACTAATTTGTCTTGAAGATATTGTATTCTATGGAAGATGTATAATAATTTCAGACATATTTGGTTCCAAATCCCTGAAATACCATAATGTATAGTACTTTTTAATATAACGCTTTTCTCCGTGTATTTGCAATATACTGTCGATATATTGCAAACATATTTTCATTCTTACTAGGGAATTCTTAATAGATTCCAAAAGATCAATGCAACATTCGACTCAAGCAGAAGCTTCAAGCTTTTTTCAGCGCCAAATTCAACTCGACTAACGGTTCGGCTAATCATTGACACCAAAACTAATGCATTAATTTTGATTTTCAATTAATTGATTTGAATTCAGTTGATGTTACTGGTTCAATGTGGCTTGCCACTGAACCTGCAACGAGTTTGCGGATTTGACTAATGAACGAGAAATTGTAGGTAAACCAAGTAGCTCGATTAAGCGAAAAGTTGGAAAATTTGGACACCACTTTGTCCCGTCACGTGTCCATTCGAAAACGTACGCCGTCCCAGAGATGGCAATCGGCTCGACGTAAAGCTCGCGTAAGAGTCCACCTTCTGATGGTTTATTGGTGATCGTTAGACGCATATTTGCACAATCCACGCGCGGTACTCTGTTTAGGCTTGTTTTACATATACCAAATCGGTTTTCGCTTTAACACCGTGGCAACCTGCACGCAAAAACGCAACTTTCGTTCAATCCAACGAATTCTTTTGTTCTTTAAGCAAGCCATGTTTGGTATCACAGCAAAGTCTTTATATTTGTATATGTTGCGGTATCTGTCAAATTCATTTCACTGTCTAGATAAATGGAAGCGTCATTTTTCAAGTTCCATTAACGTGCTGTATTGGGCGGAATTGTTTTTCAAAAGCAGCGATTTGCTTTTAAGGATCTTGATCCTAGTTTGTCAAAGTTAATTATTACCTTGCTTGGGTATATAGTTTGATAACATAGTTATAGTAGTCCCATACAGAAATGCAACGTTGCTGCAACGCTGTCGCAACGTTGCTGTTGTAATGTCCTACTAAAAAACGTCGCAAGAAAGTTGCAACAAAAATTAAATTGTGAAAATTAAAAAAACAGATTCGTAATTTACGTATACACTCTATAGATACAAATTTCAATTCTTTGTAAGCGGAAAATTTATTATGAATTAATGAAGAATCGAACCCCCGTTGTACCTCAAACCATATTTACATCCCAAACACTTAACCACTGGGCTAGCAGCATCTTTGTCAACTTATACTTTTTTTAGATATTTAAATTAATCTCCGTAGAATAATCATTGCACATAAATGTTGCAGCAACGTTCCTACAACGTTCGTGCAACGTTGCTGCAACATTAATATGGTAGGACATTGAAGCCTTGCTACAACGTTGCATTTCTGTAGGGGGTAGTTCTTGTAAGAATACAGAGGTAGTTAAATTTTTTATTTGACCGGTTAAATTGTTTTGATATGGTAATTGCGTAGAATAATTTGATCTTATGGTTCTTTGCCTGAAAAGTATTTTTTTAATTTTTCATCTGAATTGTTAATTAAATTTCAACTTTTATTGCAGATTATATACCGTTTTTTTAAATAAAACAAGTGCTATGTAAATTCAACTAAATGATTTGGTTGATTTAACTCAGAATTTAATTAAAACCATGAAATCAATTTTTTTTTCTAGACGATCAGTGCATTTTGCAATTTCAGTAAGTGTTTTGATTACACGTTTGTTTATGCAATTTGTTTGAATTATTAAAATGATTTGCTTGAGATTAGAACAAGCGAAAATGCAACGAGCGAGCTTTCGTTAAATCAACTAAATATTTCCTTTCATGCTAGGTATATCAGTTGTTCGTTAATTCGCACGCAAGCTGCTTTTATACCAAATCTTTTTCTTAATCGAATATATTATGTTTGATGTCAATTTCTTGTGAATGCGATTATGTTTAGTTTGCCATGTTTTAGAAGCAGATCAAGCAGTACGAAAATCCTCCAACGGAAAGAACTCCCGTACGTATCGAGAGATATCTTAATTTTGTTTAAATTTAAAATTTTGTGATTTGGGGATTGGCAAATGTGGGATGGGGTTGGTCAATTTTCGTTTAAAAAGTGGTTTATTAAGGAAGGTGCTGTATTTGATTCGCACTGTAACTATACGTATCAATAATTTACTTCTTATACAATAATAAAGAAAAATTGTTTAGTGGTGCAATATCAATTACCAAAGTCTTTATTAAAAGCTTAAATTAATTTATTTTTATGGTAGTTCCATGAATATTAATTTTTACATGGACAACTAAATTAATTATTTTAAAATACAGACTTTAGAATGATCATAACAAGTAATAACTTTTTTAGGGAAGATTTTGTTTTTATTAAATTAAATATAATTAGTTAAATGGATAGAATTGTTGTGATTAATAATTTTCAATCAAGATTTCAACTATTTAAATATTTTATTAGATATCCGACTATAAACCGAGGCCGGAGATAGTGGTGAAGGTACTAAATACCGTGTGTTGCATGCGTGTTGCCTGAATTTAGCTTTCATTAAGCTTACTCATTTATGCACATAATGCATTACAATAATAGAAATTCATTTTGTCATTGGATAAATCTTCAATTCTATTGATTTTTCAATAAAATATACAGTGCATATAGAATCTTGTCTCAAAATCTTTTTCTTATTTATTTATTTATTTATTTTTCTTTTTTTCAATTCAATAATGTGATTATATAAATTGTATATTTTATAAAAAACATATATATGTATATATGCGTAAGACACATGTATATGCATATTTTCAAATATAAAATACATCTACCTGTGTTTTATACGTACATATTACTATATTCAATTGAATACATTTCATGTGTAAATAGGTGGTTTTTCTATGTTCATTGATTAATTCACATTTGTTTAATATAAATATAAAATGTTGTAATTTTACAATTTAAAATGAAAGAAAGTATATGTACGTATTTTTAAATGTTTTTGAAATTGTGTTTATTACAAATATAATATTAGACAATAAATGCCACTCTTACATTGTAGCTCATGAGATTTGGTTCAGGAAGAACTGGTCTTTTGCAAGATTCCACTGGCAGCGTGATCGTGCAGGATGGACAGCAAGATGACAGCGTTCAAATTCAGTCTTTAAGTGAAGGTGAATTTTAAATTGAGATAAATTTTATGGAACTAGACTTGAACTTATTAACGTGTCATGTTTATAATTTCAATTTGAATTCTTAAAGGTGTTCCGGAGGATAAGCCTGGAATCGTGGAGCATGTTGTGATGGCGATATATTCAGTATTTCAGTTAATTGTTAATTCATCGTATTTGGCTACTAATATTATTATGATGGTAAGCTATGCATTGTGGAATATGAAATTGTAATTATTCCAAAAATATTAATTATATAAAATTAGTTATCATTATTTTAATTTAGATTTTAATACAAATAATAAAAAGTGTAACATTTAATTGCAATAATTAAAATAGCAACATCCCAATACTGTAGTATTTTTATTTATATTTTTATATTACAAAAATGATACTGTTTACATATAAGGCTTGTATAATTATTTTTTGTGCAGACATGGAGTATAATGTATCATAGTTGGAGCACATTCGTGCTGTTACTCTGGGCACTTTTACTGTGGATGGTGCCGGATAAACGCTCATCAATGATGAAATGTTCTCCTTTTATCGTTCTTTATTCAACTTTATTACTTCTCATCCAATACGTTTATAGCATGAACTTAAATGAAAACGAGCTACCCACGACAGTTTTTGAGATAAAATTAGCTGAACTTGGATTTAGTAAAACTAGTGAAATTGGCAAATGGCATCTTGTTGTTAAGGTTAATTTATATTATCGCAATTTAAATTGCTTTGTCTTCGGTGCAAATATTTATTCAATTTATATATGATGTATCAATTATATTTTGTTGTTTTGTATTTCAAACGTTAACAACTTTTTATCGGTTTAATTGTTTATGAAATGAAATATTTAAATAAAATTTTTGTTAAATAATTGAGATCTATCAACTTATTTTTTTTTATAACTTTTCTTTTGCTTTGTAATTAAATTTTTAAATGGAATATAAATTTTATTAAATACTTGAATGGATATTAAAATAAAAAAATGTGTTACAGTGTTTGTTTATGACCATGTTTTGGATAACCATGCGACAGTATACTGCTGAAAGAAGTCGCCAAAGGAGATCATCCGTGTTAAGAGATATGGCTGGTCCATTGCATGTGTCTGTTTCGACTGCGACAACAGCTATGAACCAAGACATGCCTGAAATTAAGAGCAAGTATATGAAAAACTTTGGTTTACTGGTGAAGAAATTAATGACCAAATTTTGGATTGCGATCGTTGCCATAATGCTTTTTACTAGCGGTATCACTGGAGAACGGATGACTGTATTCCGAATTATTTATATGTCTCTGTTCTTGCTCTTTGTTATTACATTCCAGGTATATTGAACGATAATAATTAAATATATAAAAGTAAAATCTTGTGAATTACTTGAACTGTAATTTAAATTTTGTTTTTGTTTTATTATTTACAAAATTATATTTTGACATTGCTTATTTTAAGTATTGATTTTGTATAAATTTATTGTAAATTGAATGAAAGTTACTAGATCATAAATATTAATTTTTATTAGTAAAATTGATGAATTTAAATTTAAATATAAAATTCGCTTAAAATGTTACAATTCGGATATTGTTTAAATAAAGGATTGCATATTATTTCTAGATATCGTGGACTGCTTGGAGAAAAATGATGTATGGATTTTGGATCACGGTTATTAGTTATTCAGTTATTATGTTAATTTTGGTGTACACATACCAATTTCGCCATTTCCCACAGTACTGGGAATATCTGCACATCGACAAAGATCTGTAAGCAGTATAGATAAATTGATGGAATTGATGAGATAGAAAGTTGTTTTGTAAGAGCAGTTCACATTTGCGTATACATTTTTCAGACAAATGGACATTGGATTGGAAACTTATGAAACTAAAGACCTTTTCGTGCGACTATTAACGCCTACTTTTTTCGTCATCATTTCGGTTATACAAATACATTATTTCCATGTTGATTTTTTGGAAGTCACGAGTATTGAGAAACAGTAAGTTAATTGAATATTCCTAATCACTTAATCAATTGAAACACAGAAAACTCGGTTGTATTTGCTATGTATTTTTGTTTAAAAGAAATTTTTAATTTAATTGAAAATTATTTCACATAGAATAATGTACTTGAGACATTTATAATTCTTTTAAGCATCCACTTGATATGTAAATTAAACAGTAGAAAATTATTAATTAATTAGTGTTTATAATTAACATAAGTTTTGAATTAAATCATTTGTGTATAATTCTAGTTATCAAGAAGGGTCACGTAGAGCCAGTCTTGGTCATTCTCAAAGTACAATTTCCATTGTTCCACAAAAGGAGGATTATAATACGATTAATGAAGAGGAAAAACCGATATACAGTTTAAAACAACTCAAACGTTAGTTGAAGCAAATTTGTTATAAAAAATTAAAATGTTTTGTATTAGAAATTGATGTTAATGTCATGTTTTGAATCTATTTAGGAATGTCAAAATTGGAAAGATTGGCACTGTTCAGAAGTTTAGTAAAACACCTGCATCACATTTACAATCATATTTGGTTGTTTTTAGAAATTCATATACAAAAGATTATCTTTATTTCATTGATGCTGCTGTGCGTCAACGACGTGAGTATTTCAACGACAATATATTGTTTTAACATTGTAATAAAAAACATTGTTAATATTTACAATATAATTTATAGGTTTGCGCCATCAATTTTGTTTTCGTCGTTATTGTTGTCATAAGTATCAATTTTCAAAGAAGAATTCAAATTATGGCTATCCATGTAATGGCAGCATTAGTAGCTTTGCTTATGGTTGTGAAGATGCTGTACCAAATCAAATATATTGATCATAATAACTGGAATGTAAATTGCACGGTACGTAACATGTAAAATATAATAGTTTTTATTTGTGGATAATTTTTGATATTTAATTTATTTTAGTAAATATTGTAAAACATTTTACTTATTATGTTATACTAATATTTGATATATATTACATATATTATGCCAAAAGAAATTTAATTTATAATTTTTATCTTTTTTAATAGTTACATGACAATGTCACAGTCTATAATATCGCTCAGTGGATTGGTATGACAAAGGCTTCTGATGGTCATTTATCAGACTTGTTAAAAGGTTATATTGGAATAGTTACAATTACAACAGTAAGATCCATTATCGTGGTTCGTCAATGGTTCTATCGCAAGAAAAATAGCGAGCCGTTAGATACTCCTCATGTTATGTTCCCAAACATAACAAGAGCAGACGCTGACAAGGGATTGGTACCTTGTTTTAAATTCTTGTTAAATTATGGATTTTATAAATTTGGATTGGAAATTTGTTTAATGGGCATTGCAGCTTTAATAGGGACCAGACTTGATTTTTACTCGGTCTTGTATAGCGTTTGGCTTTTGATATTTTTTTCATTAAAAAGAAAAACTACGTCCAAAATTTGGCCTTGCTTTAAGACCTTTGCAATTATTGCACTGCCAATTCAATACTTTTTCGTCGTAGCACCTCCTACGTGGTTATGCATTGGTAAGAACAGAATTAGAAATTTAATAAAAAATGTTAGTTTAATTGAGAAATCATTATCATATAGTGCATTATGATATTTATAACAATAATATTAGTGATTGACTAAATTATAAATAGTTTATTTTGCTTATTTAATTTGTATAATATTAAATATTATATACAATAAAATTATATATTTACAATTTAGTTTATAGTTGATTAATCTAAAAATGAATTCATTTTTTAAACACAGTACTTTTTTTCAGAATATCCTTGGGAAAATTCTGAAATGTTGCTACGACTTCAAGAATGGATGTACTTTCCTGATCCGAATCACCAACCTAATCCTCGAAAACTTCTCTGTAAATACCCAATAAAAAAACAATTTTTTTATTTATATAATTATTCTATAATATTTGACGATCTAATGAAAATAATTTTATTTTAGGCGACTTCATTCTTCTTTTTATGATAGTTCGTCAAAGTCTTATCTTCAGTATCGAAACGCGAAATGAAGCTCTTGGCGAAGAGTTTGTTGCAGGCCATAATTATTCCGTTTATTCTGACATGGAGAAACCAAATTTTATAAATCCTGTTAAAGATTATGTATCTCATATCCACAACTGGTTGGATGTTTTAAAAAGGGGATGTATGATGAGTCTCATGTGGATCACACTTTCAATAATGTTCCTCGCAGGAACTAATCGTACGAACTTCTTTTCCCTTGGTTACTTAGTTGGCGCTTTCCTTTTCCTTTGGCAAGGAAGTGACTTTTACTTAAGACCAGTTAAGACAATACTAAAATGGTGGAACGTTTTGATAGGCTACTGTATATTTGTCATATTTTGTAAAGCAATTTTCCAAGGTATTGGATGCGTGTTGATTCAAAAGGTAATTATCACTATTCTAGACTACAAAATATTTTTATTTGATTAATTACGTTATTATAATATAATAAATGTTTTAGTTGGAAGTTTCAGCGTGCTGGCTTATTCAGTTGCTCGGCATTGCGTGCTTACGTAAATTTAAAAATGATGCCAACCAAATGGGTTTGGCTAATTCAGTGACGTGTACTGTTGCTCAGGAAGACATTGGTATGGTTTGGGATGGTCTATGTTTTGGATTTTTGTTGATGCAGAAAAGGCTCTTCAAAAGTTATTACTTTTTCCACATCGTGGATGAGACCAAGGCTATGAGCATATTGGCGTCAAGAGGAGCCGAATTACTGGAAGAAATTCATTATAAAAGGATCGTTGAACAGGAGAATCTAGAAAAAGCGGCTCTACAAAAATTGAAGTTCAAAATGGATAAAATCAAAGCAAATCAAAGGAAAATACAGGGTCCAAGCTACCAAGCTCCAACAGCTCATAAAGTTGGTAAGTATATGATTTTATGCTTTTTCATTATATCATATAGGATTAAAATTAATAGTACTTTAAAATATTAACTAATTTTAATAAATAATTAAAATTACCAAAAATAAGCTTGTATTAATACATATTTAATAAACAAAAATAATAATTGCTAGTTTAAGATTAAGTAAAGTTATTTAAATATTAATAAATTAATTAAAGGATTTCTAAAAATCATTTCAGCTATTTTTTGATATACTGAATATCTTCCAATTTAATTAATTAAATTAAACTAATTAATTAAACATATTTAAACTTCTAAAATAAAATTATAGAAAGATTTCATGGTATTTTTTAGAGCATACAAAATTAAAGATAATGCCATAAATTTCATGAGTTTGTACAATATTTTAATGATATTGAGACAGACATAATTTAGTAAATATAAAAGAAATTAAAATTAATATTGGACAACATTTTATTTGTGAGTTTCAAGTTTAGTGAAATAAATGTGAATTATTTATTTATTTATATAGCTATAAAATAGGTTAAATATAACTACAAAATAATGTTTAAACATTATTTTATGTTTGCAATTCTGAAACAACAAAAAGTCGATAGAACATTAAAAGTTTTATTAAATAAATGATATTATAATGTTATATTTAATTGAATAATTGGAATAACAATATAAAAGTATAATAATGAGTGTCGAAAAGTTGCTCTAATATTTTTTAAGAAATAAAATTGATTTAGTTATCTTAGGTTATATTTTCTACATATAAGATAATAAAAATAGTAAATTAATTATATAACATTAAATCTATGAAGTGTTAGTTTAAGTTTGTATATCATTGTGTTGTAATTAATTTTCATGATTAATTTAAAAAAAATAGTTTTTTTGGACACATATTCATTGTGAATGGTCATTAACGATGCAAAGTCTGTAGGTAATTTTCAATCAGAGAATCCATACTATTAACTAAATTATTCTTGGAAACCATCAAATGTTCCATACCAATCTGGCTGTAAAACAGATCATTGAAATAATGTCTACATAAAGTAGATCATTATTGAATTAAATTAGAAGTATTGAACATAATAAAACCATATCAATTTAAGGATCAAATTTAATTTCCTCTCTCTTTACAAACTAACAACAAGCGTTTGATAAGTTCTAATATAACTTTGTCAATTAATATTTTTTAATTAACCAAAGCTAATATAATGCAAAATAATATGTTTCTGAAATACGACGCTTCAAGATTTCATTATATGACATCAAAATTAATATATGACACAATTCACATACGTTTGATATTAAAAACTTGCTATACTATAATTAATTCCATTAATTTAACTCATACAAAATATTCATACATTCTTATACCTGATGACCAAATAACTTTTTTTTATATTCTTCATTATTCTTTAACCACCAAACAATCAATCCAAAATTCTAAGAAGGAAAAGCACCACTGGCTCGGTCTTCAAGCATGTCTTCGTGTGTGTCATCCGGTCACACGCCACCCCAAGGATACCAGACACCGATCGACGAGAATGATGATGCCGACGAGCCACCACCTTTGACCCCACGAGCAGCGTCCCTTCTGCAAGCGCCCTCACCCAATTCCGCCATCATGACGGTGAGCCTCGAGGGTTACCTGGAACCCGCTCGTATATCCTTCGGTTCGCCACCCAGCAGCGAGCTCAACCCTCGAGGACCATCGCCGGACGAAAGTTTTCCACTCTTTTCTCCCCCGCCATATGACCACTCCTTGCAGCAACACCTTGATCGAAGAAGATCCAGCGCGACCGGAGGACCGGTCTCCTGGACTAGTTCCTTGCCTACGCGACGCCAGTCGGTTGTTTCAACAACCAGCCGATCGCAGCGCTCCCACCACACATGTAATTGTGGTCTTCTTAGCTATTCACAGTCTAGTTGGATCTACCAAATTTCTTACATTCTAAAGTTTATGATTTATTTTCATAATATATATTTAAATAGGACATTATTAGGATTAAACAATAATATCCTGAATAACAATTTAAATATATAGTCAAAATATCCCTAGGATACTTACATAAACGTTGATTGCACAAAAATGACATTTTTGTGAACCAACATGTACTGAAATTGCTGTTTAATTTCATATATATTATTCGTTTTTATGTCGATTTGATTGACGTTTTGGCGCATATAATGGATTTGAACAGACTTTGTACACGTATACATTTTATTTTGTAATGTTAACATATTTTCTTGATATCGTGTTTTTGTGTTTTCATTCATAAATTCAAATTTAATTAAATATTAGATTAAATAAATATATTTTCGAAAGACTAATGCAATTAAAATTTGGTCGATTCAACTTAAATGTTGTTCATCCAACAATTTTCTGATTGTAGGTTGTCGTCACGTCGATCAACTTGGGCTGTATATATACTGCTAATTCATTATATAAATAATCCTCTCAAAAGAAATTATTATTGCCCTGATTTTTGTAGTTTACCGCTTTTAAATTAAAGAGTGATTCTTTAGTCACAAATTAATATAAGGAAAATTGTTCGTGCTAATTAGTTTATTATAAATGGAAATTTAATTTGCTTTATTGAAATTTAATATAAAAATTGTTATTTATCATACTGCTTTGTAATATAGCACATATAATATAAGTGAATATACTTATATTCTCATCAAACTCATTCTAACTGAAATTCTTTTGAGAGGATTTGGAAATGATACGTTCGTCTGCACATCATTAATAGCTTCTTTTTTTAGAAATACATGGATTTTTAAAAATTTCATTAAACATATGAAAACTAAGAAATATATTTTCACACAAATTATTATAGGCAAACTATTTGATTATAATAAATGATTTCATATACAATTTTAATTGTACCTAAATCTTTCTAATCTGTAGAACTTAATATCGTGATGTATGTATATTTGAGGTGTATGTATATAATCTTTTTTCATTCAGTTCAATACTTTAGGAATCGTATAACCATATTAATTATACTAATGTTCCAATTTTCAAAAACTTCAGGCTTTTAGAAAATAAATATCTTTTAGAAACTATGAACAAAACTCTTGCAGTGTACATTTTCATCGCAAAGGTATAAAGCTTCATCATCAATCATTATATATGAATTTGCATGATTCATATATGGAGTGAATACTGACCCTGTACGTATAAGATGAGAATTTCTTATCTGTGACTGCAGAGTTTAATTCATTAAAATATTATTATATGCAATATTACTTCATGACTACAATTATAAAATAACTTTACATATGACCAAACGTCGTAATATACATTTGATGTTTTCTAAGATGAATATTGCGATTCAGTCACAGGTATAATTAAATGTTTAAATTAAGTTTATTTACTTAGGTATTTAGTTTGTACATATACTCATGAAAAAATATTACGAAATGCAACTTTTATTTTTCATAAATGTAATAATCGCACCTTTATTGCAGTTTATTAATGATTAATTTACAATAAATTGTAATTTTGTATTTCTGTGTTGTGTGTTTTTTGTAATAGATTCTCTATATCCAGTGATTCAACGACCATTGTACAGACACCGCATGCCAAAAACCAACAGAGAGGGTAAATTATTTCATACCAAAATAAAAAACTAAACAGGTTTAATGAATTAAAAAAACTGATTAGCATAATGAAATAGAAATAGACGAATGTTTAATACTTCCGTAAAATGTTTTAACGAAATAAATCAATTCTACTATATAATAATAATTGATGACTTAAATTTTAACTATTAAAATGTTGAAATTAATCGCAAATTTTGCTAACATAACGTAATACAATGTTTTACTTAAATTATAATTTAGTGTTATTTTGTAATTTGAATATAATAATTTCCATTCAATTGAACTAATTCAAATATAATCTGCTGAAAGACATAGGTATTAAAATATCTTGTATTTAAATTGAACATAACTGTGCTCCATTTTTGCAGTGTACATATTTCATTTCATTAGTATTAAATGTAACTATCTCTATTTACAACTTTTTCAATTTGTAAAAACACTTTTTAAATTTGTAAATATACTTATAAGAGAAGTGCGGTATAAAATTGTTTGTGTTTAAAAAGAAACTTGCAATAAGTATACGATTTGCATGCATGTACAGGCATATCAGTGTCGTGTAGAAACAAATTTATTTTCTAAGCATTGAAATAACTAACAAACTGTATCACTAGCCATTCGATCGGGAGATTACTACATGTTTGATGACCTCGATGATGACGATGACGTCACCGACTTAATCCCAGTTCAAGAAGATTTAGATGAAATTGAAAAGCGTCAAACTCAAAGAGGTCGTAGAATGACGGTATCAGAGGTGAGATATGAGTTTATGGAAAACATTAATCGTTCTAACCATGGGTTTTGTTATCTTTTACACATCCTTCATATACAACTACTTCCAGGGATAATCTATTATTATTACAATAAACTTCTTATTTTAAGGAATTCCTATAACTTCCCTTAAATTATCTTGTATATATATATTTTTTAATTCCCCATGAATTTAAAGAAACAGATCTCTATTCAAAGAAATTAGATTGTTAAATAACTATGTATGTGTCACAGAAAAAATTATTACCAATTTGTTAAAATGTTGCAATCAGCACCGTTTCTGTAATTTTGTGTAATTGGATGTTTATGTGGAAGTTGCACTTAATTGTGATTTTATATATTTTACAAATATATTTATAAATTACTTAAATTTGAAACTTACACGATAGAATATCAAAAAATGTTTGGATTTCTTAAATAAATTTGTCCAATTGAGTATCCAAGCTGGTATTTTCTTTTAATTCAATTTAAAGAAATTATATGTGTAATTGTAAATCTTAATTAATAATATTTCCCTTTTTATAGCACCTAGATATCCATTTGAATTCTTATTATAAACTTCTTTAAACCAAGTTAGAAGACTATATCAAGTCTTTTCAACAGTGGTTTAGTATCATAATACTGAAGTTTAAATTACAAATTATTATTTAGACAATCTGGATCTCTACATTTACATTACACCATACCTGTCAGCTTGTAAAAAATATGATAAACATTAATTTAAAAAAGCACACAAAATCATATCTGAATCACCTTTTTTCAAAGCGATTATTCAAAAGTGATTCAACAATTTTATTATACAAAATAAACATACTTAATTGACCATTTTTATGAACATTTGTATCTAGTATCTTATTATTATTATTATTATTATTATTATTAATATTTTACCACTTTTTATCAAATTTTTTACAGAGCGTGCATCCAAACACCACCATTTACATTTGCTTTATTGTACCCTAGTGGACATCAAAGAAACTACCATCAAAGATCAAAAGAATGTCTAAATAATAGAAATAACAATCTAGTTATCTGCGAATCCCTCATAGCAATATGTTGCAACACTTGAGCAATAAATGCAGCGTTCGATTGTTCCGCACGACACAGTTAATGCATCGTGTTTGAATCCACGCATCATGCATATTTCTGCAATTATTGCACGACAACATCTGCAAGCATACTTTTCTATAAGGGAATGAGAGTTTGTTTAGATCAGAACCACGCCCCAAAGATCACGACGATGGCACCGAGTGTATCCCAGATTGCATGCTTTTATCGAGTGGTTTTTCGTTAATTCGTGTTTATGTTATCCCTTTTTGAACCGAGCATGTATTACTAAATTAAGTCTGAATGGAGGAACTTAAAAGACATATTTGAGTGGCCATTGCAGCTGGTGACCACGCTGTTTAAGACAGACATAGAGATAGCGACGCACGTCGCTCTATACGGAGGAACAGAAAAGGATGCTATGAGACTACGACGTCGAAGCGTGCCGCTAACTCGTAACAAATCGTCCATGTCTTTCTTGAGTGCTCGTTCTGATACCGACACCTCGCCGGCATCTGAAGTGAGACTTATACACGCTTATATCCTGGTCTATTTATGTATTTATACTCGAGCTGGCAGTGTCCCAGTAACAAGCGGGTTAAATAACGTACTGAGCCAATCCAATTTGAACGATCAAACAGGAATTGTTTATTAGCGATGTGCCACTTGAATTGATATTATTCAAGCATGTGTATTTTGGATGCATAGGTTAAATTTTATTTATGGATGGCACTATAGGTTTTATTTATTAATTAGAATGAATTGTTTTTGCCCGGTACGACATTTTACCTGTTTTTTTTTCTTTAATTTTTTTATACAATTGTTATTATCCATATGCTATTTTGCAAGCTTTTATTTGGTCTATTGCTTTATTATTAATCGCATGTTGGGCTGAGCTTTTGGCGAGACAATTTCTTTTGTATTTCTTTTCCTTTTAGATGATGATTATGACGTTTAAGTTACACTTCAAAAGCGAAACTGTAATGATTCGTTCTTACTGGTTAATTAGTTTTAGTTCAATTGTGTAACAAGTAATCTAAGTCACGCAAGTATTTCAATCTATTTTCAAGCACATTTATGCTAATATTGTTAAAGATACGGTGGAATAACATTTATCGAGTATCTTGATTCCTTTTATATTTCTGGTAACAGTTTAGAACAAGCAGTTAATATAGCATATAGTTTTAATAAGTTATTATGTATGTCAATTTCTTTTTCTTTTTTTTTTTCTTGTCAAAATGTCAATTAAGCTGAATAGTGATTTGCACTAGCTTTAGGTGTTTTTCAGCTATTATATGTGTTATTTTTGAAAATGCTGTTTATCCGTGCTTACAAAAGTGTATTCATATTCAGGACCACGATCGCACCAGTGTGCATTCAGCTGAAATAGAAGAAGATGAACCTGCTACCTCGGAATTTGCCAAGGCGTCGTTATCCGCGGATAAGAAGGACGATGGTAAAAAGGATAAAGGCAAAAAGGGGAAAGGAAAAAAGAAGGACGGTAAGAAGAAAGACGAAGATTTAGAAGACGATGAAGAAGGCAAAGAGGTTAAGGATGAGGATAAGAAGACCATTCCTTTGTTAACTTACTTTAAATTTTTATGGGCTATGATCAACAGCAGTATGGTATCTTTGACCAAATACTTAAATCGTTTTTCCAAGGATTACAGGTATATACGAAAAGTAATGGCACGAGAGAAAAAGATACTCAAGGTAGGACAGATGGCGTGACATTGACTTTGATAAATCAACCTTTGACTCGTTTGATTCAAATTTATGCTGCTTTCAGGCAAAGCCAGACTTCCGACGAGGGATGCGTCTTGGGATCAATCAGATTTGGCAACCTATACCTATTGTGAAACAAAGGTGATGTATGAGACTTTAGAAGTCAGTGTTAAAAAGTTTCCTTCAGATATTTTTTATATCATTCGATCAGTTTTCATTTCATGTTTGGACATCTTTTATTGCGTGTTAATACAAATTATTTTGATGTATCTGTATATAAGGTATAGGCAACATTTGAAACGTGTATATAAACTTCGTGTGCAATCGCTGTACATAAAGATTGTCTTGAAAACGATTCGCTATTTGTCAAATGTAAAAACAAGCTTGGTCTAACAGATTGCCCGAAACTCAAAATGTGGACGAGGAAATTGATCCTGGAGAAGGTACAAGTGATGCCTCGCAGAAGGTACAGAGGTAGGAAATACAGGCTGATCATTATTGTGTGTAGATGCTTTTGCTTGGGTCGCGTGCATGCGCTTATTCTTACTGTTAGCCACATCAAAATAATTAACTAACCGAGTGTTAGTAAGGCTTATCTCACTCCACATAATATTCCTCACATTCAACTGCCATGAACATACTATTCTGTTACATGAATTATTTACATATATTTCTATTTATATCTTTATATTAATTTTCACTTTATTGTTAAACTTTTCATTCGATTCTTTTAATGAGTACTAATTGATTATTTTAGCACCGATTACTGTAGTTAAATTTATAATTTCATTCCTGTATAAAAATCTTCATTTAAATTTCTTATTAATTAGTAATTAATTATGGATTTCTTTGACAGTTCCATTTTCGAAGCCATGCAAGTTCAGACTCAAATGGAGGAAGCAGAATTATCAGAGGTCGATCAGCCTCCAATCATACAGCTAGCAGCTTCCATATGGTTTGGAATTTTGGCTCATTCAACTTTGCTGTGTTATTTCATGGTTTTTCTTCATCAGATCAAAAATGCCTCTGTACTTTCCATACCACTGCCACTTATGGTATTTTTATGGGGTTCTCTCACCATTCCAAGACCATCGAAAACCTTTTGGGTTACTTTAATTGCGTATACAGAGGTACAAAGTTATTTTAATTTTGTATTTATTAATTTAATTTTATATCTTCAAATTATAATTGTTTTATTCTTTCGCAGATTATAGTGATCATAAAGTGTATCTTCCAATTAGAATTAGTGCCATGGAATCAGCTTAAATTTGGAACCAAAAGTCCTCTGTTTGCCCCTAGAATTATAGGAATTGAAAGACAGGCTAATTACGCACTTTGGGACTTGTTGCTTCTTTTGATGATGTTTTTCCATAGGTGCTTATTTATATTACTATTTTTCTTATTACAAAATATATAAAAATAAAATTGTTTATTAATTTAAATACATTTAATGACAGATTTATGTTGAAATCACTGGGACAGTGGACAACGCCCTCTATAACGCCACGAAAAATTATTCCCTCGCCAATAGCAATTGCTACAATGTCACAACAACCTGGGGTAGAAAGAGGAGAACCATTGCCTCAGGTTCAATTAGAAAAAGAAACAAGGTTGGCTATAATTAAATACAATGTCAAAGATTCTAATAATTTTAAATTTAAAATATGAATTAGCATTCATTAATGTATTCACTTTGTAATATTTAAGAGAGGAAACACAAGCGGAGAAATATGAAATAAAAACTCCGAAAGATAGGGTACTGAATGTTTGTGAAACTGGAGATCCTGACCAAACTATTCCACTCGATGAAAACGAAAAACTTGTTATACATTCTGAAGAAGTAGATGAAACATTCCCGAATAATCTGGGCATAGCGTTAGTAACGCTTAATTAATAATTTTCCATTTATTTAATGATTTATTTAAATAATTCAAATCATGTTAATTTAATTTCGATAAGGCAATTAAAAAACTGCTTTCTTATTTCAGAACTGCCAAGTATCTTCAACCAATGAAAGAATTCTTTAATCAAATACTCACTCCTAATAGAAAAGAAAATACTAATATTTACGCTTACATGTTCCTTTGTGATTTCTTCAACTTTATTTTACTAATCTTCGGATTTTCTGCTTTTGGAGTAAGTTCATTTGTCGTCAAATTAAATTTTAAACAATTGATATAAAAATTAAAACCATAATAATAATATAAATGAGTATTTTTATTTAATGTAATTTAATTAATGTATTTTTATTTATTTAAAACTTTACAAACAATACTAAGAGTTTTAATATCATAAACATTAAAATTAAATCATTTTATAGGCCCAACAAGGAGACGGGGGTGTTACAGTATATTTCTCAGAAAACAGAGTACCAATACCTTTCCTTTCGATGTTATTGGTACAATTTGCATTAATAGTAATTGACCGTGCAATATTCCTAAGAAAATCCATATTAGGCAAATTAATATTTCAGCACATTTTAGTATTTGGCGTTCATATTTGGATGTTTTTCGTGTTACCAAGTGTCACAGAAAGGTAAAATAAATTATTTTTTTTGAAAATTAGTTTTCATTTTTTAAATTAGTTTTTTGAAAAAAACCAAATTTAACTAAAATAAATTATATCATTTTTTCATAATTATATTTATATTTATATAATTATTTACATAAATAATATAAATTATTTAATTATTTAAATATTACATTATTTTGAAGATTAACATTAATTAACTATTATAAATGCAATTTTATCCTTTTTTAGAGCATTCAATGATACACTCCCACCTCAAATTTGGTACATGATGAAATGTTTTTATCTTCTATTGGCAGCTTATCAATTACGATTAGGTTATCCAACCAGAATATTAGGAAACTTTCTATGCAAAAAATATAATGTTATAAATTACGTATTATTCAAAGGGTATGTATTTATTGAATTTATAATTATATATGCAATAATAATTACCGATATCAATAGCATATTCATCCAAGCATTATTTATTTAATTTTATTATAATAACTTTACGATTTTTAACTAGGTTCATGATGGTACCATTACTATTTGAACTACGTGCAGTAATGGATTGGATTTGGACAGATACATCCATGACTATAATGGACTGGTTTAAAATGGAGGACATTTTTGCAAGCATTTATCAAATAAAAGTACTTAATTCTATTAAATTTTTCTTTCTTATGATAACTATATTTTTATAAATAATATTTTAGTAATTTTAAACATTAAAATGTTTGGAAATGACTTCTTCAATTTTTGTAATGTATTTCAATAAATAATAATGTTTTTAATACATTTTAGTGTATGAGAGGAGTGGAAAGCGACTTCCCACAACCTCGCGGAGTAAAGAAGAACCAGATTAGCAAATATATGGTTGGAGGAGGTGCACTTTTTGTAATGATAGGTCTGATATGGTTCCCTTTGCTCCTTTTCGCCTTGGGAGGCACGGTTGGTGTCTCAAATATTCCATATGAAGTTTCAATGAAACTTCGAATTGGTCCATACGAGCCAATCTACACTATGAGTGCTCAAAATAATTCCATTTATCGATACAGTGAAGAGGATTATAAAAATCTTACAAACGTTTATTCTAGTGACAGATCTGACCGAACAGCCATAACATTTTTAGAAAATTATGTAAATACGGATGTCGCAGCTGTTAAATTAAGTAATTCTTCTGCAAGATATTGGGATATATCACCTCCTGATAGACAAAGGTAATAAAAGATTTGATTTTAAAACAATGTAAAATTATATGTATATAATATTAAAATTTAATTATAAACACATGTTTTACTAAATGAAAATCATGTATAATTCGAAATATACATACGTGTCTATACGTAGGTTAATACAATATTTGGAATCAGATGATATAGTGACGATCCACGTTGAGTGGACGGTATCTAGAAAAACTGATGCTAAAGATTCATCTGGAGTAACTACCACAGTTCGTGATATAAGACTACCTCCTAAAATCAATGGAACGGTTAATCCGGCACGAAAAAATTTAACATTGCTGGTTTCTCCGAATCCTCCAACTAATATCTCTGACACGGTGATATATTTGAAACACGTTTTTCCCAAATTTTTAAAAGTTACCTCCAGAACTACTGCACCTGTACCTCAACTTATGAGATCTCCTTTATGGCAACGTAAGAATTTATTAAATGTTCAGTCTTTATCGATTAAAATATTAATTTAGATATTTATTTAAAAATCTGCGTATCAGTTTGTTTTATCTTATTACTTGAAATATTTTAAAAATTATTTCCATATTTACGTTAAATAACAATTAATATTTCTTTATTATTATACATAACTTGATTATTGTATGTTTCAAATGAACTTCCAGCGCCAGAATTGACTGAAGATGACGAAAATGATGAAAATAATTATTTGTATCGTAATATTAGTCTTCGGGTTTCATCTACGAATTTAAGTTGTTGCATAATACAAGAGTGGTGGGTTGTTCGAGAGGAAGTTGATGATATGTACAATCTTCTTTTATCGAAAATTCCTATGAATAACAATGATGATGACATAATGATGTTTCTTTTCAATGATAAAGTATTTCCAGAAAGTTTAAGCTTCATTAGCGGTTTTGGGTATTTATAAATTATTACACCATTTGTTTAATATTTAAGAAATAAAAATAAATAAAATTAAAGTTAATAATAAAAAACATGTTCTTTCAGAATCTTAAGTTTATATACTACAGCTGTCATTGTGATAAGTCAAATAATTAGAAAAGGTGTGAGTGACATGGCTCCAAAAATAATGTTCGATGACTTGCCATATGTTGATAGAATACTTAGATTGTGCCTTGATATATATTTGGTGAGAGAAAGTGGAGATTTGTGTTTAGAAGAAGATCTGTTTGCGAAACTCATCTTCCTTTATAGATCACCTGAAACGTTAATAAGGTAAAAAAAGTTTCCATTACTGTTATAAAGTAATCAGCGATAAAAATATGAATTTTTATAATAATAAGTCTTTGAGTAGCTGCGTTCGCAATATATCACAAAATAAATAAATTATTTGATTAACGATACATTCATTGTATTTTTAATGAAATAAATAGTCATCATTTGAATTCGTCATAACAGATCTATGATTTAATATTGACAAAATTAGATTGACTAACTGACTACAAATAAATTGCGCATAGATGATGATATTATCTTCAATTATTGACAATGTTCATTTTCAACTATTACAAAATAATTTTATCAAACTATAGATTAACAACTCACACACAACACAACCATGACTATGATAACACAAGACACAGTTC
>JABFQC010000785.1:0-23367 GCA_022817085.1 Psilanteris sp. ZL-2020
GGGCAGTGTTAATTTAAAAAGTTACATATAATGATTTTAACCAAAATATATACATAAAACGACGTACATATATTTTTACAAAAAAAACCGACATAAGTATCACGTCAATTTAAAAAAAAAAAATTAAAAAAAAAAGAATAATAATAATAAATTAAAAGAGTAATATTAGAACACTGTAGTTCATGCTGTAAACTTATCTTTCAATCGTCTATTATACAAACATGATTTTTCCAATTTCATGATTCGGAGCAGTGATTTCAAGTGTTTAATACGAATGCTAAGAGTTCGTAAAGCTCTATTGATTTGTAAATATTGAAGAAATCTCTGACACAGAATTAGATAAAGACACCTATATATGCAGCACTTACTCGCATACATTATTGATTGTACCAACAGAGTACCATATAAATATTCATGTTACTGTTAGTAGGATTAATAGCATCATACAAATATCTTATAATTATACACGTAGAAAATTATATTACAATCTATACTAAAATAATATTTATGTAAAGTTTATTGTATTTCATTACAAGAGGATGTATTGTCTTTTATAATCTATACTTTGTATAAAATGATGAACATTATTATTTTTATAAAATAATATTGAGCAACAACCTATTTACTTGCAATGCTGTTTTTAGTTTAGTATCTTTTTCTACAATCAGTATTAATTTAGAATTATTCTTTAATAAAACGACGGAAAAAATAGAAAAATGGTTTGATACTCCACTTAATATTGATCGAAGTTGCCGATGACAATAAACATACGATTTTATGCTAATTTATATTACACGCGTCAGTTAGTGTAAGCGACCAACCCGACTATCAAGTTTGTCATGTTCCATTTTGGTTTCGATCAACCACAATACAAAATAATATACGCGAATCGTACCAAAAATAATGCGAAGAAATTACCGTGCGCTTCGAATCGATGCAAGAAAATAAAATGTTGAATCGCTAATATAACTCACCTTACGGGTTAGTTAAGTACTCGCAGCTGGACTCGACTTATTGTGATGCCACACAACGTTACCAAGTTTGTATACCTTTTTTTGTTTTGCTCATACAATTTTAATGTAAAATGTTATATTATAGTATAACGCCTAGTAACGCGGATGTTACGGTAACAACCCTATAGACATATCATCTATTACGTAAATCATATAAGGATATTATATGATCTGGATTTGATGGCGTTACTGGTAAAGTTACCGCATCACATGTCCTTTTTTTTCCTAGGATCTAAAATAATAACTGAAATAAAATGTAAGAAATTTTTATTACTTTTATTACAAAAATTACTAAGAAATCCATTCTTTTCATTAAGATATTGAAGAAAGAAAATTAAAATAAGAAATTCAAAATTAATCAGGTCCTCCAGGTTTGAATAGGAATGTCCACTCCTAAGGAGTAAGGAAGAAAAAAAGTAGTGATACAATAAGTAAAAAAGTAGGAGAGATAATGTTAGAGCGATTATCTTAGCGATTATTTTTGAAGGATATTATCGGATTTTTCGGAGGTTATGTTTAGACATACTATTTACATGGAAGAAAATAAATCCTTGAATATCTGGGTCCATACACTGACAGAAATGATAGTGCTGCGAACTATAATATAGTTGATTGAACTATCTATAATAGTTGTATACAGGGAACTAAATTTTATAGTTCAATTTATTACATGACATAGTAAACTAGTTTAGATATCTCAATGATACTTATAGTTCATAGAACTATTTGATAAAATTCATTTTATCATGGTTCGTATTTATATGAACAAATATGTTATTTGTTTCAACTACAGTTGATGGTGTTCAAATTAACAATCAAAGAAAATATAACTTATTTAATTCTTTCAACTAAAATATAATTAATTAATTCATTTTTATTTAAAGTTAAAAAATATTGTTATACTAATCACAGTTACCCAATGATGGGATTTGAACACACGACCTCAAAGTTCAGAAAGCGAAGCATTGACCACAAGCTATTGAACTTTCGTGAAAATTAAAGAAATTTAGGTATATTTAAGATTAACGTGAAACACGATGTTTATATGAATTAAATATTAAATTCAATTCAACTAGCTATATAGTTGAATGAACTATGAAAAGAAATTCAAATAATTCATTGTGTAGTAAAACTATCTACATTTAAAAATACATCAACTATCTTTTAGAATTATATTAACAATATTTAATTTGTTCATTCAGCTATTTACTAATTGTTTCAAATAAAATAATAGGTTTATTAACAAATACATTTAACTAGGAAATATAGTTGCTCACACTTATTTTTTTTCTGACAGTGTAGTAGACCTGAACAGAGCCCTAACGTTTTACCACATTTTTTTACCTACCACTCACATTTTACCTTTGATACCCGATACCTGATGACCAGTTATACCCGCTGATGTGCAGAATTAATACCTTCAGGCCATTTCTAATAGAGAGATTCGTTTATCAAACGCAGTCTTCTAAGCATTAGACTGGAATTACTCCACAGAAGCCACTGATTCTGATTGCCATTGTCATTTTAAGGATGAGGTCTCCAAAATAAGGTAGGGTAAGGTATCAAAATTACAGAAAAGAGTTTCATGTTCACGTCTAGTCGAAAATTATATAATACTTACAATTTTTTAAAATGTCATTAAGTTTAAATTCATTTTTACAAAACTTGATGAAATTTGCCAAATTTGTACTTGACGAGTTATTATTGAAAATAAGTTATTACTATTGAAAACTATAATTTTATAAGCTTAATTATTTATATAAATTTTAATAATAAGATAAAATTAATGTAAATATCGAAAAGTGAATTTTTTTAACGGAAAATTGCAAATGAAAATTGCAAAATGCAATTAGTAATACAATAAAATGAAAAATGACGTACTTAGATAAAAGTGACGAGTTTATATACATTTTATATTGTTGGAGGATCTATTTATATTGCAATTAATGTTTATATTTGCATGTATTAATTTCATTAATTTCGTTTTATTATGATTTAATATTAAAACAAACTTTAATATACAAACTAACGTAAAAACTTTTAACTATGAAAAACTTAGGACATAATTTAAATTTAAACCATTTTAAATCAATTTAAAAACGTTTTTCGTAGATCTATACGGAAAGATATCATTAATTAAAAGAGATATCTATGTAATAATACAACAAAATCTCTACAATTCACCCATCTATTCATCCCAGTATTGTAGTTCTAGAAGCAATTTAGCACTCTGTTACCTCTGGTTTACTCCATTGCTAAGAAAAAAAGTGAAAGAAGTAGTGTGCTGATCCTTCTATTACGGCCGTTCTCTTGCAATCCGGAGCTCATCTGAGGATGACACTCGCTGGTTTTCTTCTCTTCCTTAGAGAACACTCGACGGTCACATTCGAAAAGTCTGAAGAAAGATTTTCAAAGAAAAGACCAGTCATGTTATAAGACCTGTGCCGTTCCTATTCACTACGATTGCATTGGGCTACACGTTTATTCGTAATTCAGATTACTTTTGATGAATAAAAAGTGATCTTACTTGGCAAGGGCAACGAAAAATTCAAAGTATGAGCAGTTGCCCTGACGAAATTCTGTATTTTCGTCAACATCGTCTGTGTAATTTGATCTTTACTATTGATGACCTGTTTATTTAATTTCGTTTAAAAATTTTTTTTTTGAATTTTAAAAATTAAAAATCAAAATTAAATTAAATTTTACACAACAATAAGCTAACTAAAGTTCACAAAAATATTGAATTGAAAATTAGTTTAAATCATGATTTAATAATAAGTATAGTAATATGTGCTATGTAATAGTGGTAGTATTTTTGTTATTAGAGGAATATGACTCAAAATTTAAGATGCTGAACGCTAATTATAAAATAGATATTGTAGAAAAATCGAAACTTTTAAAACAATTTTTTTAAACCAAAAAAAAAAAAAAAAAGAATCGAACTCAATTCATATGTATTCTAACAGATAACTGTGTACAATCAATCATACATAAATTCATACATATTTTTAACATTGAAAATCAGCTCTTTTTTCAAGTAGAAAGTAATGGTATATTATTTAAATAAAATCGTAAATATATAATAAATATATTATAATTATACAAATTCAAGTAAACATTAAATCACGCACTATTTTTATTAATTTAATTTATAATTAATTAAAATCAGCATTGAAATAGATATTAAGTATATTATATAAATTTAAATTTTTCTTTTATTTCCTTCAAATTCTTCGTTCACTTTATATTTAAAACACTTGTCATTAAATATTTTCTTTTACATTAATATTTATTGTAATTCATTTTGTGATTACCAAAAAAATACATACATATTTGCATACAATATTTTTCTTTTTGTGTTACGAACGATTTCATTTTTGATATACCAATTTTTATACAAGTACTGTCTTGCTTATACAGTTTTCATACAACGTGGTGTACCGGAATACACTTCTTAACAATGCACTGTTCATCACTATAGATATACGATTAATTCAGTTGTCCAGACTGTAGTGTCGCTATGGTATATCGTTAACATTGGACTTGTTGAAGTTAGTATATCCTGATATTGCATAACCTATCTATAACCAATCAGATTAAGGAAACATCGCATTTTCTTCAACTATCTTATATATTAATAATATAGATAAAATAGGGTAAAAATAATAAATAGATAAAATATGTCACATATATACATAGAGCTTTCATATACTTTGAAACTAGATAAAAAAAGATAGAGTTTTGGTTAGGTATGATTTCGCTTTAAATAAAAGAAAAATTATAAGACTAGGGTTTAAAGCAATAACTAAAACACATAGTTCAGTACTGAAATATAAAGGCTTTATTCAGTATAATATGGGACACTATTAAACGAGACAAAACGCAAAAATACCCTTTTAATAACTGTGCCCATCACTGTGTGTAAGAAAAAAACTAAAGAAAATCTGGACTATGTGAATGGTTATAGGTTGACTAGTAAGAAAGCATAGATTTTCATTTGAAGTATTCTTAAACTTGATTAATATTCGAGGATTTTAGAATTCTGTAATATAAATTGTTTAATCAAAAATTGTGACATTATTTTTAAATAGTTTAAATTGTTTGAAGGATATATAGACAATAGCACTTCGTTTCAAGAATTTTTTTACTTCTTTAAATATAAGTTTTAATTTCAGGTGAAAATTAACTGTTAAATGCACATGGTATTAGACAAAATTCTACTGTTTACATTCTTTCTTTACAGTTTTTGTTATATTTTAATAAGTTAAATTAAATATTAATATTATTTTCAACGTGATAAAGTATATAATGAAATTTCTGTCATGTGGCTCTTGAATTAATGTTTCATTAAATGCGTCTGACGTGGAACTTCAAAATTTGCAATTAAAAGATTAGATTTGTAGTAACATTACTAATTTACTGCGAAATCAATCTGCAATTATCTCATTGCCACCGTAATTACAGTTTGATTACGAACTACTATTTCTTGAATTTATGTCTTTTAAATGTAATAAATAATAAAAATGTTTCTAAATACATTCATACATATTGTGTAATAATGTAGTAATTAAGTACATGTTCCTGCTTTAGCAATTTTCTTATATTAGATTTGTACACATTAGTATAGAAGAAAATATCAGTTTTATTTTCAAAGTTATATATATATACGCATGTGCATCCATCATTTTGGCGACAACCCCACTTTAGGGCTCCATAACTACGGCAAAATTGTTTTAGCGGAGCAAATGTGAGAAGCACATCAGGTGGCCTTCGGTCATTCTCACAAAGGGATAGCGGGGGCTACGCCCCCAACCCTCTCTTAAAAATCTAGTAATCTCAAAACATACGGTACTAGGTGACCCCAACACTGTATTATGCCGTGGATCCGTAGTAGCTATATAATTGTGATATATTTTCACGAGGCTTGCATTTTGGTGACATTTTTGATGAAATACGAAAAAAATATATCCAACCCTCATTTTGGCACCATTTTGTTATGTTCCCATGTTTCTGTGTTCGAAATGTTAGTTTGATATATGTATATTACATATGTTATATGTTGTATACAAAATACTTAATTTTGGATATTATTACGGCCATTTTATATACATATAATGTAGACATCGGAAGACATATTGTTTAACATTTCGGCAATGATAATTCGGATCTGGCTATTTTTTGTGGGAATAGTTTTTAAATTTACATTATCTTTAATGTTGAATTTAAACGTTTTTAAAATTTTAACATTTCTAGTGTCCCCTTTTAAAAATAGAAGTTTTTCACGTATGGCATTTGTATTCGAGATGTGCCAATTTCAACAGAAAAGCTTTTATTTCGTTGCCGGAAATGTTGCCCAGTACCTGCTGCTAAACATTTTAAGCAAGTGTAACATACGGTGTAATTTTTATCGGTTGGCAAAATGCGTCACGTTTTTCGAGAACGGCAATCTCAACATTAAAATCATGTTCTTGAAAATCTGGTATATTTAAATGGTATGGTAACTCAAGGCACAATTATACCTTGACGTTATACTGGTAAATTTGCAATAATTATTTTAAAATTTGTTTAATTTCAATGTTTCAATGTTTTACATATGAATTTATTATATAATTGTTATAATATGTTACCAAATATCTATTATTTTCATATGTAAGATATAATAATAAAATTGCAAAACACGTATCAACCCCCCCCCCCAGATGATATGCAACAATTGTCGAATTTTGCCTCAAATATATATTTATGTAAACATTTACAAAGAATTGGTACAGAAACGATGATCAAACTGTTAAACTGTACCAATTATCTATATATTAATAATAGATCTGATTATTTCTTTGATTACAATTCCATATATATATATATAAATCTCCTTATTCTGTCATTCTAGTTTTGAATTCTTAATATAGTCAGTCTCTATGCCGTTATAATTTGCATAATTCCGATATGTATGGTAACCAATGAAGCGAACACCAAACCAATAAAGTACCCGAAGATAGCGGATCGTAAGGTCCAAATACATGGTTTTTGTGAGCAGGATTATATTACAGTATATTCGACAAGCTATACGAAGTATACAACATCGTGCACCCTATTTACGTGCGCATCGTCGGTTTTTCGTTTTTATTCATTATTCTTATTGAATAAATTAATAATTAGATGAATTTTATCTGGTGAAATTAATTTTTGAATTAAATTATTTCTATTATTTGTATAAAATTACTCTACAATTACAACAAAATATCTATGAATGAAATTCACTTAATTTATTTTAATATTACTTGCTAGGTTTGGAAGCCAGTAAGATAATTTGTTGCTTTACGAGAAGTACTAACTTGCGATGCCCACATCGAAAATGAATTTCATAAAAATGATGACATTTTTCGTTAAAAATTTATAAAAATAGGAACACGTATTCAGACGAAGTGAGAGATTCGTCTGATATAAAACAAACTTAAAAATGTATTATTGTATCAACTGCAGTATTTTGATCTCGTTAAAATAAATTAAGAATAATTTGTGTGTCTATTAACATAAAAACATACTTTGAATATAATTGAATTAGCCAGGCCTATGCTGAAATGGCCACGTAATGTCTAAAAAACATGGATTCTCGCTGTACTGTACTTATGAAATTATTTAAAACTAACCTAAATATTATATTACAAATTATATTATATGTTTTATAATTTTATTATTTTAATTAAAATGACAAATATGTATATCCATTTGAATTATTCATGTAATACTTAATTTTAAACATGTATTGAAAATAATTTAAAAAAATTATACTACCTGATAATAAAATTACAATAAAAATTGTTTTATATAAATGTATAATATATATAATACATAATTGTATGAAATATTAACATAAATTAGGTTAGATGGTCAACTGATGCGTGACGTAAACAAGACTATTGCACAGGTGGCGCCACCACGCATTTTTAGACAAACCATGAAGCTCGGTTCTCGCGTCCACATATAGAACGTTGCATAGGCCTGGAATTAGTCAAATATGATATATTAATAAAAATAAAAAAAAAGACAATTATTCAGCGCAAACATCATCAAAACTAAAAATATTAGAAACTGTAGATAAGGAAGAGGGAATTTCTGTTTATTCACTTTAGTATAGATGGAATTAGGTTGAAATGTCAGAATATAATTTGTTTATCTCAGAAAAAAATGAATAGACTGTTTTCTGAACAATAAAAGCGATTGTTTGTTATATTATCCAATGTACGTTATACGTAAATGTTCAGGCAAATACATTTATACTGAATTTCATATAACAATTCCATAATTATGTTAATATATAAATTAACTAAAACTAAGATTACATTAATATTAAATAAATTAAGAAATTTAAATAGAAACAAAAAATTGTTTATTTTATATTCATTTAAACGAAAGTTTAATGTAAAGTTTACTTATCAATTAGTATTATTATATATAAGTAATCAGTAAAATTTGATAAGAAATAAAGGATCCACAAGGTTTACGTATCTCAATCTATTGAAATTTTATATAAAATTTATGATTGTTATCATGAAGTTTCATAAACTCCTTTAATATTGCGTACGGGATGCAGATCCTGACTATATACCAAATATTATCATCTTCTGCAAAATAATTGCAGCCAATTTTCAGTTAAGTGGTAATTATAACTACAATTATAATTACTTAATTGAGTGACAATATAAATACAGCATTGGTGTAATTAAAATCCTTTTTAGATGTAGTACAGAAAATTCAGAAAATTAATGTTTTGGCTAGCATATTAAATAAATAGATTAATTAGACTATTTTTCATTAATGGAAATCTTTCTGCGGCAAACTATGAATGTATGCTATAAATTTAAGACTTTCGGAATCAAGTCAATCGAGGTAATGTTGCACCATATTTGGTATCAATATTAAAATTTCTTAAATATAGTTTCCACACATTTTTAATTACATTAATAATATATATAATTTATTAAAATCGAGAAGAATTGAATTTCCAGCATGATTAGTCTATCTCACAACTCTTTATCTTTTATATTTTGCTATACGCAAACCATAGGAAATAAGCAATAAACTGCTTTACAAAATTTATATATTATAAACAATACGCTACTTTTATAAATGATATCTATAAAATATAATAAACTTTATTTTACGTATTATGTAATTAATATTACCAAAATAAAATCCTGGATCGGTATACAATTTAAAATTATAATATTTAGTATATGAGATTATATCTACATTTAAAAACCATACATTAAAAATTTTTTAATAGTAACTTTGAATTCAAATTAGCGAAATAAATTTTTAGAAATTTCTTTCAAACAGAAAATCTATTTAGAGTAGTTACACTAAAATGACAAAATATTTCTATCTGTAATCCTACATCCTTCCTCTCTTTCGACAGTAGTACTTTATATGTAGCATATCTAGAAGATATAAATTCCATTGTAGTATTCACGCGACTAACCGACTCAGATTACAATCGCATTGAATTCAATGCTGTTCACAACTTTTTGTTTGAATATTTATGCAAAGCTATGACGAAAAAATTACACTTTTGTAAATATAAATTGAGAAACTTGTTTTAGCGACAGATCTTTTTACGATTTGTTCTTAAGATTTCAATTAATGTCAATTTTGTATGAAGTATGATTAAAGATGACCTTTAGTATTATATTTCTTGAATTACATTGTTTTAGTATTATTTGGTACTAATTATCATTAATTATTATTCTTTTAATTTTAATACGGAAGTCCATTTAACATAAATCAATATGTTATAATATTATAATATATTATTATAAAATACTATAATATTATTATTATAAAATATTTTTAATTAATAAAATGTATAGAAGCTAGAAAGTTATGAAATTACTATTATATAATTTATTATTTTAAAATCTCCAACTTAGTTGTCCCGGTAATAACAAAGAATTTTTTCTGAAGCATCATAATAGTTTTTATTAGGTATATCAGTAATCGAACTAATAAACGAGACATAATAAATTTTGTTTTTTAATCGAATATAACTGAAAATTTATAATTTCGCATTTTGTTATTTTATACGTACTTTATAAGTATTTCGAAGTCTATATGTAGTTGGTGCTTATATATTTAAAGCTTAAAAATTATCTGCTTGTGAGAATGCAATGTCTGACATTGTTACGTGGGTAACTTCAGGAAGCACATTTTTCTATTTTCTTAAACCGAAAAATTAAAAGCACACGAATAAAACTACTTATATTGTATTAACATTTGTGTAAATTTTGCGTAAATAAAATATTTTATTTAAATGTGAATGTATTCCTGTTTAAGTGACATTTAATTAATGTAAATCTTATATATTTATAACTATATTACTGTATTAAGTATTTAGTGATATACAACTTATAAAATTATAGACATAGCAAATTGGAATTAGAGGGTGTTCATTTCTATTTTCAACAGTAAGTTATTAGTATAATAATACACTTTGGTATATAACAATACATTTGAATGAAATGTAATGACAAAGATGCAACCTAAAAATTTGTGAACTACAAATGTTTTTCCGTTTACTAGGCAAGTGTGAAATTATCTGTGTAAATAAATATAGTTTTATTATAAATATCATAATATTATTTCAAAGAAAAAACGTATTATTGGGGAACTGCGCTATTATGATTCTTTAATATTAAAAACAGAAAATAATAACTGTTTAATAACTCTTTAATAAAATAATAACATTCAACTTCTGATTAGTTTTACAATGAATGCTGTTGCCTAATATACAACATTAGTTTTTTGTCAATCCTATTCTAATTAGGATAAATATTTGTTTCTTTAATTGTTTTCTCCGTGCATCAATTGGAGTTCGTTCTTATATTATGACACATAATCGGTTTAAAGTGAAAGAGTTTGTAACAAAGTAACTTAACTTGATTTCAAACGCTCTTTTATTTACGTTTTATTATTGCTGTTGTATACACACATATTACAGCAGAAATAGTCAATTTAATCGTCACACTAGGAAAATAAAAAATGTTTAGCCTAATTAATATTAAATAGCGTATGTAGCTAGAGTACTATTTTAAATAGTAATATTAATATGGATAATCCTCGCAGTGTATGTGTATAGTGATATAAGTATTTTTAAGTGTATTTTTATTCTTCTTTTTTCAAATAATTAATTCTTTTTGATAGATATTCACGGAAATCTCTTTAAATTGCTAACATTAGAAATAGGGATGAAATTAATGTAATTGAAATAAATAAAGACAATGTCATTTAAAATTAAATAAAACAACATTAGATTTAGTGTTTTGTTGCCATTAGAAACAAAATTATATTATGTATATTCTTAAAATATTATTTTATATTTATAAATTCTGACATACAATTTTTCGATTTGACAATTGTAATAATAATTATTAATGAGTTTATAGATTTCTCTGTATAGAATTTGTATATTATTAATATACTTTTAATAACATTTATAACATTCGTTCCTTTTTCATCTTCATTTTACCATACCGTTCGAGTAATTTATTTGAACATTCTTATAGTTTCTTAGTTTTTACTTATATCTTAATGATTTTTAAACAATATTATTATTATTATTATTATTATTATATTTATAGTATAGTAAATATTTGTTAAAATGTTACTTAATTTTCAGAAATCTATAATTTATTAACATAACTAAATACATATATTTATTAAATGTATTAAGTATATTAAGTTTGCATAATCTGTAAACATAGTAATATATTACGTGAATTACTAAAATTGTTAAACAAAACAATTTAATTATCGAAAATGTAGCTCTAATTTCAATAATTTAAACAATATGTATGGATATTTGTATTTACATGATATCGATACCAGTAGTCCAACTTGGCAGCACATCCTTTCTAAATTGTCAAATAAATTACATGGAAGATTAAATATAAGCTTCGTTTTACAATTTAATATCCAATACAAATTTCGTATATCAATTTGCAAAGTCTAAAGTAGTAACGCGCATGCTTCTTGCACTCATATTGATTCTCAGTCTACATCCAACTTTGAACGGTTGTTTGTTTTTTTCCTCTTCTTTACCTAAATCTATTTCGTATTTCTTCTTCAAAATGTTAATTCAATCGAAAATCTCCTTGTAAAAATTATTAATTACAACTTAAAAGTATAAAAATATTGTTTTAATACTTTAGATGCAGTCTATGTATAGCACATTATATAAATATATTACGAATAACATTGTTATTGTTATATTAATGAAGTAGCATTGAAAAAAATATAAAAAAATATATTAAATTATACGTATTACTTCCGGCATTAATGTACATTTTAAGAAAAATAAGTTTATAACTACAAAATTTTAAACAATCAAATCGAATATAAACATTAAATTATAATAATATTGTACGAACATCGTTTATTTATGTATAGGATTAACATTATTAAAAGTACGACAAGATTAAAATTGTTGTGTCAATGTTTATCCATTAAAAATTGTATATATTTATATATATCCAAGTATAATATTTTGGAATATATAAAATCAAATAATTAAGTTATACTGTTTATTACAAAATATTAGCAAATAGAATATTTATGTACATTAACACTGGACAAAATAATGTGTTGACTGAACATAAAAATATGCTGATCCAACAGATTTTCCAATTTAGGATAATATTTATTTTTATGTTAATATATGCATGTTGTTTATACCATAATGTGAGTCGTAAGATTAAGTTAATATAATGAGTTACTATAATAAACTATCAACTAAACAGAGCAAATATATTATTTTATTAATAATTGTTTGAATTATATTTATTACTATAATTTATAATTATTTTCGTGGAAATATTAATTTATATTATCATTTAATATATATATATTTATTTTAATGAATTTATAACATAATAGTAATAAACATTATTATTAATACACAGAGAAAAATAATATATTAATGACAGCAAACTAAGAATTGTTTGCCCTAAATTAGTTGGATTCAATACATTTTTACTTGTATTAACAACATTTGTTGTAATACAAATTTCTTAGTTAGATCAAATAAAAATTTTGATGTACATATATTAAATACGTTATGTTGTTGACCCAGCAATTTTTTATTTGAGAGAACTTATATATAATAAATTATATAATAAATAAATACATATTAATATATATATTAATAAATATATATTAAATGTTAAATAACATTATTATTAAATATATTTATTTATTTTTAGAATAACTTGTTAATCCTTTGATTTTTAATAATAGTTATATAAAATGTATTTGATTTTTTTTAACATTAATGAAATATTGAAATAGCCTTATAATTGACTAACTAAATCTTAAAAATTAAAAATTTATTAATTTGTTTAGAACAAATACATTTACGATTGAAAAAAACTTACATATACATAAAATGAATTAATTTAAACATTAATTTTAACATAAGTATTTTATTCAGCATTTTATAAATGTTGCTTAAACAGTATTATGATGTTGAATCAACATGAAATGGATAACAGTTTTTTCAATGTTCTTTCAATGGTTTCATTTTTTCACGTTTTATTATCTAATTACATAAATTGATTTTATAATTATTTATGCTAAATAAGATTATTTTCCTTTGTTCTATAATATAGTATATTGCACTTACTTTTTATATTATGGGTATTTCTTATTTTTATGGTCTACAGAGATACTTTGATTCTTTAAATTCGATCACATGTCGGAATTCGATTTTGTTACCTCATTTTTAGGAACTTCAGCAATTACATTCATAGTTTAACAAAGAACATTGGTAAGTAACATAACTATCTCAGTATATAAGTATTCTTTTTTCATGCATGAAATAGAAATGTAATATTTTTTCACAGTATTTCTTATTAATAAATGAATTACTTTTATTTAAATATTCATATTAAATTATAGTATTAAATAACAATTCTATCTTTTTAATATGAAGTTAATTTTATCATAAAATGCAGATCATAAACATAGATTAATTGTAAAATTATTGTATTTAATGTTTTTATTACAAATCGCGTACATTCATGTTTTATGATTAATAAGGAATATTAAACTATTGACATTTTCAGTCGAAAATCAATTGTAAAAAAGAAATTTTATACATTGAATATGTTGTAATTGATATAATAAGAAATACATTTTTTGTTAAGATTCCATTCAATTCCAAAATGTTCTTCAGTTTAATCTTATATCGAAATTTCTCTTGTATTGAACTTATATTGAAGTATCTCTTTCAAACATCGTCACATATTTAAATTAAGAAGAAAAATATTCTAAAAATGTTGTATTAAGGTTAATTTTACTCATTTGAGTTCTCAACGCGAGCTTGTATTTTTATACTTAATATTTAAATATACGTACATTACTTAAGGATAGGATTATGCTGTTTATTAAAATATGAATCTAAAATTTAAAAATAAAACCTATGAAAAAATATGTCTAAAAATGAAAATATTTTTATTAAAATTTTACATGGAATTTATAAAACGAGTACAATTATTTATATAATAATTTATTATATACGAATTAACGTACATTTACGTAATAATTTTTGTTTACCATTTTTTAAATTACGTAATAGTAAAATGTTCAAATATGTTTTTTATAACGTCATACTTAATCCTGGTTGAGCAAAGTTAGTTGAAGACACAATAATTCTCATTTTACAGATATCCACGTTTCATAATAGCATGTATGGTTTTCAGTTAAAACTTTCATATAAATACATATAAACAATAAATTTATTAGTGCAAACATAAGCGCACATCACATAGAAGGGTGTTCAATTCACTAAGTTTTCGCTGTACGTGCTGCATGCGGGTTCTTTCATGGATACGTGCACTACCGTATTCCAACACTTGCTCACAAAGTTTTGTTACAAACCATAAGCCAATCAGCTTAATACTACTGTAGATTAGAACTACGTAAAACATGCACAAAATCTCATAATTTACATAATTAAGGATAACATTTTTTAACAATAGTTACATTTTTTTTTACATTTTTTACATTTTGTTTAAGAAAATATTTGTCGAATATATGAACAAACGATACGTCAAATAAAAATGCTGTACATATAACCTTTGGAGTTGATATTTTAGAGCCTAACAACTGGAAGTTCAGAATCGTATGTCAAAATTTGAACTGTTTCTAGAATCGCACAACTTTCAGTCGCTTCTCTTACGGGAGTGCGTGGGCTTCGGGTGTAAGATAAAGATAAGGTAAAGATAAAGTATATGATAAACACCATTGTATATACGAAATAGTGCTTAATGGGACGGACCAGTAAAACACGGTGCTGGGGGGGCCCCCTAGGACCCTCGCGTTTTGAGTTCGGCTAGATTTTTAAAGGATTACCAGAATGTTGGATGTTTTAAAGGATTACCAGAAGGTTTACCAGGGGGTTGGGGAGGCGCAGCCCCTTCCCCCGCAACCCTTTGTGCCCGATGCGTTCCGCCATATTTTCTACAAAAAGAAAAAAAATTTTCAGGGCCGTAGTTAGGGAGCCCCAAAGTGGCGGGTTCCATTAGCTAAGAATCGATCACAAATCCCGTTGCAATTTTAATATATGTGATACCATACTATCCTTAAATTGGAGCAATTTTTTCCTGCAGCTAATAAAAATATAAGCGAGAAGTATACACGCTGATTCTCTAATATGTCATATATATAATTCGATGTAGTACTTATTTTAATGGTATACTTAATGTAATTTCATTATTAAGAAATGAAAATTAATTTAGAGCAGTAAATAAAATAATTATAAATATAAATGTTCTTAAATTTACTAATAAATAGTGCAAATTTAATCCACTTAATATGCCAGTTTTTATCTGTATACCGATAAATTAAGCAATCCAAAGTAAAAGTGAAAAATTGATTTTCATAAAAGAATAATCATATCAAATGCATACTAATATAAAATTAAAAACATAATATATATTTATTCTACTTCTAGTAACAACTCTTAATGTATTTCGGTAAAATTTAATCAAACCTCTTGATATTACAGCATTTCTGCAATCTATATAACAAACGACATTACTCCAAAATTTACTAACATTGTTGTAATTCTTAGAATATCTAACAGAATTCAGAAATTGTTTTGACACAATACGAATGTCATCCTTGTCGTCGTATTTGACGAAGATAAGACAATAACATAAAATCATTATATAAACAGAGTCGTTTATAGTTGCAAATAAAAACAGTATATTTTATGTTCTCATATATGTATGTATGGATGTGTAATATATTATATTTATATTTTCAATATATGCAGGGAAAAAATGTAATAGAAGTTTTTACATAAAATAATAAAACTGGAAGCACATTTTTAAAACTAAATATACCATAAAAATTATAGTAAAATTACAAGCTAAATACAATACAGTATAATACAGAAAAAATTATCATGTTTCTCCGTGTATAATATATTGTGTTACATTTGACATACTTATAAAATATCACTCTACAAAAAGAAAAATAAGCTTAAATGCAATCTATATTTTTGTATAACTATATAATTGGTAATAATACATTTGCATTTGTTGTAATTATTCAAAATAAAAATATAAAATATTATCCACTTATTATTTAAACCTAATCCAAAGTCGACGCTCATAACAAATAATTGTCATTACTTTAACGATTTTTACAAAAACTGAACGATTAAGAAAACGGTTTTCTGGTAATTCCTAGACAGTTACTTTTTATTGATAATGATTTTTATATTATATGATATTATTTGCTCGCACAAAAGTGTATTTCATTTAAAAAAAATCAATTTTCATAGATATCTTTTTGGGCTTTAATTCAGATTAAAATCACTATTTAGGGTATTTTCACGTGAATAATATTTCTACAAGTCGTTTCGTATATAATGAGTGCAATTGGAGCTTTTTCAATTTTTGTGCAAAATTGCCGATATTTTAAAGTATACCCCTTTCCATTTTTTCAAAAAATGGCAAAAAATAAATTTTTCTCAATACATCTAAAATGACTTTTTATCGATAACTGCTTGCATTCCCATGTTAAAAAGCCGAATGTTGTTCGATATAGCCGAGGTTATCGCAAATGGCTTAATACACAATAGCTTTCAATTATGAACTTATGTTTATAATTTATAATCAGCTTAGAAAATATTATGTATGATTTGTATTTAATGATTAGAAGTAGTAATATTTTATAATTTACTCTCTTAATTGATTTTTAAATTTTTCAAACTATATCAATTTTAAAGAATGATTTTACAAAAATATACATTAACAAATGTGTTAATATATATCAAAATATTTAAATCGTCTAGTTAAAATTAGCAAATTTATTAAATCGCTCTTTATTCAATATACTGTGTAGTTTTTCACATTCTTTATATAAATTGATATCATCTATTTTATTGTTCAGTACTCTAACTCTTTCATTTATACATATAATAATGGTAGATATTACCTAATAATATTCAAAGTATGATAAATCATAGAACATTATGATAAAATTATGCTGAAATTCAATATTACACACCATTATTCTTTGTTGATATTAGTGAAGAGGCAATATCTTTACAGGTTTTTTCATTTGGGCAAAATGCATGATTTTTAAATAAATTATAAAACTAAATATGTCTATTTGATTGAGTCTTTAGGTACCTTATATTATATATTATTTCAAAAATGTGCTTCGATTTCATATTTGGACTATTTGATATTGTTATACATAACATAGGATTTTGTAAATTTCGGAAGCGTTGCTTTAAAATACCAAGAAATATAGCAACATGGTAAATTGTATTTACGTATAAAATGGGGGTTTAGAAGGCGAAGCCGTCTCGAATTCCCACTAGTGACGCGATCTACGGTCGCCATCTGGTCTTAGCTCGATTTTTGGAATAGAATTTTACACTTGACGTTATAGCTAGAGTTTCTGAAAGTAGGACGTGTTCAAAAGCACCAGTTACTGAGAATCTTTATATATATATAATAAATATATATATATGTAGTATATTGAAATTGCCATAATGAAAATTCTTGTTCTTCAAAACTAAATTTGTATAATCTTTTCATTTCTGTAACCATATAAAATAGAAATTTTTTCATTTAGAATTAGTGGTCAATAAATGTAATTATCATGAAATAATATGCATAACACATAAGTGTTATATATATTTCATTTACAATTTTGAAATTTTTAAAACTTTTTACGTAAATAAAGTCTTCTGTAAGAAATATATATCAATATTATGTTAGTGAGTAATCATTTGTGTTAACTATGCCTTAAGATGGATAGTATTAGTATGTATGTAGAGTATACGGATACAAGATAAGCAAAGGCTTCGTTATTTCGAGCACGTAACCAGTTCCAGTTATTGTGCTTTTTGCACAAAGTGCCTTTTTTGTGTGTGAAACGTAGGGATCTCACCACCTTTTGTCCTAGCGCAAGTCCTCTTTCATTCTGTTGGTATGTTGCGAAAAGGATCAAAAGTGTAAAAAAATAGTTGGAAGGTTTGTATGTGCGATTCTATAGTTTTTTATTGCAATGAATCTGCTGGACTAATGAAAAGGTAAAAAACGGATTTCATCAAAAAAACTGTAATATACTACACTAAATATTCCATTATATTATATTTGTATATTGATATAAAGTATCAATTAGTTATTAATTGCATTACCTTCTACAAATTATGTAAATGTTTTATGATAATTTTATTAAATTCAATAATTTAAAAATCTTTTCTGTAATGTTAATTTGAACTTCAGATCATGTTTATTTAAATTTTATTTTTCTGTCAATAAATTGTTATGGTAGAACATTTTATTTACTTCTAATTTCTAATTGTTATACTATTGTTCTTATTTATTAATCTAATTTACAATTTTTATTTTCTGGATACGGCATAATCATATCTCTAATCGTCTGATATACACGTGTATCCTACACGCAAAGAAGAGATATGTTGATTCAACCAAAATTTTGTTAGTTTTACAAAATATTTGTTACATTTACGAAATATTCAATCAAATTTTAGTCAAATGAACAAAATTTTGGTTGAATCAACATATCTTCTCTCTGCGTATATACTTATTATTTGACGAATAATTTTTAAGATAGTAATAGTATGTTATATTTAATATACATTTTGATAAATGAGTTTTGGTTATGTCAAATGTAAACATAACCCCAAATTTTGTAACCGACCAGGGATAATGAACAAGTCAACAAATTGATTCGAAATGTGTTGAATCAGTTTGTGAATAATAATAAATTCGCATACCCTACTAATAGGAGTATAAATAACTGGCCATGCCATGGGCAGAAGTTCGTGTTAACTCGTTTAGAGTTAATGCCAGTTACCACACGACACTAGGTAACTGAAACGGAGACAATCCGGAGCAATTGACAACACGAACACCGTGGTCATTTGCGTAGCACATATAAAAAAATGAGGTTCGCACGACCGGAAAACGGTGATGAGCAATTGTTTGCGACAGGAACAATTGTGAACTTGTCTGAAACGTATAAAACATTAAACCCATTCGACGTGTTGAAAAACTGCGACAAAAGTGCACGTCCGACATCGAAGCGATCACGAATTCGAATATCGGACACCGACTATCGTACGTTTTTTTCACAAGAAAACCAGACAAAAATAATTGAATGCAAACGTTACGAGTCAAACACTAGCCGGTTAAGGCATAAAAGCAGATACCGCGTGCCGAAAGGGCTCAGCTGAGATCGAGACAATCGATGCTCAGCTGATTGATTCCTATACTTGGCGCATATCGATCTCCTTGTCGTTCCCACTGGCGAGAACACCTAACCGTCTCTCTCTCCGCCGTAACTATCTTTAAACCAATTAAATATCGTCTTACTAATATTAAAATTATCTTTATCGCGTATCAATAAAATGTTATTTTATTTTTGCTGCATTTACAGAACGGCACTGAAATTTCATATTTTATTTTCTAATTTGTTTAGTTTATAAATAATAAATTTTCGAAATATAAATTAATATCATATCTTTTTATTTAAAAGAACCTTCGTACCGGCGAGCATAAAATTCATTCACTAAATGGAACTATAAATAGTATTTTTCATATTAAGATGAATATTCATAGTTTTAATTTTTAACTTTGAATTTCTTATTTCATTGTTTTTATATAACAGTACAGTTCTTAGTATATATAATTACTTAGCATATTATTATATTTAACCAATATGTTGTGATCTTACTTAAACAAGCATATTTTACTTACTTATATTTTCTGAAACAAATGTAAGAAAAACCAATTCTGATCCTGATCAGAAATCGAGTGTTCAATATTGATTCTGTTTCTGCTATAGCAAACTCAACTAAGCTGAGAAAAATTATCAAACTCCTCCGTTCGATTGATCGAAGAATTCAATATTTTCGAACTCTTCACAACAATATTTGTATTATACACAAGGGTATGAGATCTTAAACGTTTGAAATGTTGATTATTCTATTGAAGAAAACCATAATGGAGTAATTACCCATTCTGATATAAATAGTAACTATATTTTTAACCATCAATTTAAATTGTCTACACACACGGATGAGGTTATCAGAAATTTTATGTTTTTTGCTGCTCTGAAAAGACGTTTATGTAAATTAACGTCTGCTTCTGAAATTGATGAAGGGAAGAGTAAACGATTTGACTAGGAAGGTCGATTAGTTATTATTGGTTTTTCGGAAGAGATTGTGATTCAGTTGACACATTTTTTGATGAAATTATCAAAGTTACTGAACCTACCCTTTTCTGATTCACTGATGGATCATACACGTCATACCAATCCTGAATGGAAAAACAAATTTTCAATTAGTTACAAAGACACATATCAATGACTCAAGGTCACGAAACTTAAAGGTAAGTCATTTCTAAATTATCTCTATCCAAATTGATCCTACTGGGGAATTCTGATCAACGATCGCTCTACATATATTGACATAAAACTACTTAGGGAAGCGAAAATAACATAAAAAAATGACTCATCATGCATACTAATTATGTTGAATAATAAAAGGGTTAATTATATTGAGATAAGATTCTTGCTCTCTCGTTCCCAAGTATAGGATTGGCATTCGCGTTTATACTAGTGACTTCATTAATCATCATTTACTACTACTATCAGCTTTTCAATGCACATGACGGGCACGAAATATAAAACAAAAAATTAAAGTCTCAGGCACAACGGTGAAGATTTTGGATGCGAAAATATACGTTTGTGTATTTTGAGCGCAGAAATGGTAAAAAATAAATTAACAAAAAAATCTTCAACCATTTACGATGTACAACTGGAATTGATACTATACTAAGTATCTATTCTTAATATAGAAATCTCAGAATTTTACCAACGCTAATAGATATTTTTAAGAAAACTTTAAACTTCAGTTCGATGGACACCTAATTTCTAATTTCTAAGAGAGTTTGTATTATTCCGATACTGAAAATGATGATACCTACCTCAATTTTGCAATATAGACCTATCTACATTCTCTGAGCTCTCTCCAAAGAGCTGGAAAGACATATATTTAATATTGTCTGTTTTCTTAGACATACGTACCTTACTTCTTATGGAAATTTCATATGTAAGACAAAGACAGATATACAAAACTACTAATTAGTAGTTAGGATCTTGTACTGTAACAGCTAAATTTTTTCGATATTATTAAGTTTGCATCCCACAAATTATATCCATGAGATAAATGGAGCGGTTTAAACTCGAACAATTAATGTATACTTTTGTTCCAACGTTGATTTAATAATCAATCTTCTAAAAAAATCCAAAAATATTTTCTCTCCTTTAAAATCTCGTATTTTTTAATGATGAAAAATTCTCGAGTCCTAGTAACCGATAATGGCACAGATTTCGCCAACAGAACCATGATTGCATTCTTAGTTTAAATCGGTGCCCATAAATTTACTATCCTTCATACTGGCTGAAATTAAATATCAACTAATAGTTAAATCAAATCATCAAAAGTATGTTGAAACTTCTTGAAATCTTCGAATTAAAACTATGTATAATAAAGTTTAATATAATTTACATGTTATAATCTAAAATAGGAAAGCTACCAAATACTCAATAATTCCTTTTATAATGTCTGTAAATATTATCATTATACAAATGCGTATCATATAAGGGTAAATAAAGTATTAAATTAAATTAAAATAAAAATAATAAAGTAGATCACTCGTGAATAAATCGAAAATATATTTGTATTTGCATACAATTTGATCTTATAGCGATACGTAAATATAAAATTTTAACATTCGGTTCAAGATAACTTCGGTTATCTTTATCAAATCAAAATCATGGATACCTCATATACTTAGTAAAGTGAAACACATATTATGTTATATGTTATAAACACATACATGTTAGCCAAATACAGTCAATAAATTATTTAAAAAATATATTCATGATGTAATTTTGCTATAACTTTTTTACACGAAAAGAATAGTTTTAGTATTTCTTATACTATATTCATACTAAACGTAGGATGGAGTCTTTAAGAATTAAGATATTACACTATAATACTATATAGATTACTGCATAATATAGTAATTGTACGTTGAATGTTCGCAATAATATTGAAATTAAATAACGTAAATTCTTTTTTTTAAATAGTTCATAAAATTTCATGATTTTAGAAATATATTCATAATAAATTAACAATTAATCGATGTATTAGAAACCTAATGACAATCAATTGAGCATATTGAGATTATATTGAAAATATGTTGTTATTATAATGATAAAATATGGACTCCATATTATTAATATATTGATAATATAATTTTTGATTTGGTAGGGTATAATGATTATATGTTTCAATTAACTAGATATAAACTTCGAATAAACTTAAAGGCGCAAGAAATATCGTTAACGTTTATATCAACGCGTTTTGTATATTGTATGTAGACGTGATTTTTAATTTTTTAAACTACTCTTTGATAAAGTATTATAGTTCTTTTGAAGCAATAGCATTGTAGATTCGTATCCTACTTTACTATTTTTTCGTTATAAAAGCGATCATTTTTGACAATGTTCTACTCAAAGCACTGAATATCGTAAGTGACCGAAGAAAAGGTATATAACATACAATAAGAGTGCACAAGAATCTCCTCTTTGTGCAAAAGCTCCTATCATTGAGCCATTGTCAATTTTGTCGTTTTATCGGTGATTCTATTTGGAGACAAAAAATAATAAAAAATGAATATGACGTGAAATTGAGTGGACAGCTGGTGCTGTTGCTGTTTATACTATGGTAATTGTGATATGC
>JABFQC010000786.1:0-23363 GCA_022817085.1 Psilanteris sp. ZL-2020
CACGAGGTATGAAAAAAATAAAACCAAACATACACAAGGTTGTTCCAATATAAATACTGCTTCATTTTACTCACATTTGTATAACTCATTAAAAACTGATAAAATCAGTGAGTCTATACAATCTAAAATTTCAAAAATACATATTTAAAAAATATTTTTGTATTTTTTTTCTAATTTTTTCCCTTTTGATATTTTTGGAGGAATGAAAAAATAAGAAAAAAAAATTAATTTTGAAATTACACAACTTTTTTATAAAATAAAAGTAACAATTTTGTTTTTAAAAAATGTTGCCATCTTGTTTATTACATTTTGTTATAAAAATGTTCACGTTTATATCAATTACAGTTATTATATAAGTAAATGTCAGATTTGAATTGTATTTAACTACAATTAATTCTCAGTTAGTCTCGGCTTAAAACGATATTATATGTATGGCAAAAACGCTAGTAAATTTGTGTATTAAAAACATACCATCACGCCATCTTGGTACACTGACGAACAATTTATTTCTCCAAATTTCAATACCAACGGGTAAAGCATTTTCTGCGATCAGATCACCATTTGCAATGGCTTGTTGTCGAGTGCTTTCATCCGGGTAAGCCCAGTCTAAAATTTTCCACGCATATCTTTCTAGGAGAGGCGCTTGTCCGAAATGCGACCCAAAGACTCGTACCGCATTACCATATTGTACTAATCCCAGAGCCAAGATAAGCAAAAGTTGAAATGTACAATTGTGCTTTTTCCTTTGGCGAGACACCATGGTTCGGAGAAACTATTAACAATTTATAAAACGAAACATAACTATTATTTCTCAGTTTTTGAACTTTGTATAAAACACTATTCGTTTTAGATCTATAATGAAAAACTTTCGCTTGATATATATATATATACACGCATAAACGAGCATTTCCCGCTTTTATCGTCTGTTACATTACAATTCTGTATTAATTATAAATATTTTTTGTAAACAAATTATTTTAATCCTTGGTGCCAAATAGTTTATAACAAATATATAATACATATATGAACTTAACTATTGTATGCAAAAATTAAATTGTACGGTTATTAAAATTATAATTCTATAATTAATATGAGCTGAGTATTGATAATAAATAAAGTAGATTTTTTGATTAAATTAATTAAGAAATAATAAATGATAGACGTATACAAAAATATTGCATTGCAAAAATACCATTGTTTGATCGCTTTATACAACTGACAGTTACACTTACACAATCTATTAAAGTATTATTGTAAAGTATTAACAATAAATTCGATAGTAAAATGATTCAAATATGTAATTATTGCATAAACATATGCTTCGAAAAATGATTAAAAGCTGGTCGCATTTGTCTAGATGATAAATATCTTTAACTTTTACTTTTTTCTCGAGCAGATAAAGCTAAAAAATTGATTTGGTCTTGACAAGTGGAATTAAAAATTATTTGACACTCTCGGAATGTATAATAGTTTAATGACAATGATACGAGTTGAATTAATAAATTTTACACTATCCTAATGTTTTGTTAAATATTTATTCAATTAAATTCCTGCTTCTATATGTTTGAATAATGTTTGTCAGGAGAAATTTGTTTTCATAAGCCTACATTTTATTACAAATTTACGTTTGTATATTTTGTTATCCAATTATATACATAATATAATTTTATAAAGACAACAAAAGCAATTCTTAATATAATAAATTATATTTGGTTCACTCCACTTTTGAGTAATATAAAAAAAGAACTTAAAATAACTAAAACAATAATATCACGATCAAACTAATGGCACTCTCGAGGCACTTCCAAACGCTTCTTCGATTTGCAAAACCGGCTTCACTCGGCAATTTGTAAATATAAGAAATTTGCTTTCGTATTAGGGATCAAGATTAATTAATTACTTTTCGAAATAACACGTGGGTGGCAGCTTAGTTCGAATAAATTGGTTTCGATATAAGATTTGACACTTTGCCGACTGAAGTGGCTGCCGTGGTTTGAATGAAAACTGTAGCGGTTCTGCAAATTGACACTGATATATATATATACACACATGATCTCGAGCAAGTGGTATATTTCATCCACGCGGTACGTCAAGAGAAATGCACTCATAGACAACGCGCATGTGCCACAATTATTACGGGGTTTTGCGTGGCTATTCAGTGGAAAGTTTGACGTTTCATGGACGGGTACAATTATTACGACTTAATTTAACTGCGAAGTAACAATATCAATTTAGTATTTGGTATATATTGCAATTGAATTTTATGCAACGAAATTTAAACATTTTCATACAATTGAAAATACAATAATCAAATCAATATTTGGTTATGTATATCATTATATAATCATAACAAATTACATGTATAATAAAAATAAAAAAATATAAACTTTTATTATTTTACAATAAAAAATAATAAAATTCAATTTAGGCGAATGATTACGAATGCAAAAAAAATTATTGTTTTGATAGTTATTTTACATTTACGTGATACAATATTAATTAAGGATTAATTAAAATATATATTTATAAAGTTCGTAGGCGCATTACATAAATTAAACTACCCAGATTTTATGTAATTTTAACACGATTTATTATACGTTTTTAAGACAGTGATATATTTTCATTGGCTTAATTATTTTCAATAGCGCCCATTGTCCTAAGTGAAAAATGCGGTCGGTTTATTTCTATACATTAAATTCGATGTTATAAAATTTATTTCATATTCTATACTAATTTCGTAAGTTTAGCATTATGACGCGGTGTTATAAGATTTTTTTATTTTGATCGCAAACAATAAATCTCCTTTCATTTGAGTAACAGCCTGGTTTAAGTATTTTAATTATTTCATGTATTAACTTTGCAGAGCACGTTTTATTAAAAAAATCAAATGTAAACTTAAATTTATACTAAATATATCACTTAAAATAATTAATTAATTGATTCAAATTAAATAAATATTTTTCCGCACTAATCTTTAAATATATAATTCATGCTGAATTGTAATTGTTACACTGTATTTTATTATATATTATATAGTTATTATATTATATATTTGTAAATATTTATTTTGTATTTTTACGTTTATGTTGAACTTATAGTCTGAAAAAGTTGTATATATATATAATATGTTAAGTTAGTATTAATATAAAGTAAATACTTCTTACGTGCAGAGAGAAATGCACGCTCATTTAAAATAAGCGTTGCTCATTGTTTTATATACTTGGTTCTATATACTAATAGAAAAATAACAGACAATTTTACTATTTTTGAAAATAATACAAAAATATATCGTGCAGATCTTCAAAAATTACATTTTTACATCTGATCTTTTATCAGTAATAATGAAAATTAAAAATTGATATTATGTTAGAAAGAAAATTGTAACTTATTTAGTTTCTCCGGTATTTCATATAAATTTTAATAGGAAAATCTCTTTTTTAGCATACACGTAATTTCATTACTATTATAAACAGTAAATTACTTTTCAGCCATACAGGGTTTTCCTGAAGCACAATATTTGTAATAATAATAATAATAATAATAATAATAATAATAATAATAATAATAATAATAATAATAGTAACAATAGTAATAATCAAAATTTTTTGTTACACTTCTCTTAGTGTAGTTTGAGTTGTTCAGTATATTTGTTTACATATTAAAAAATTATTATTTTTTTTAAGGACAACAACAAGGAAGAGTTTCATCGGAAAAAAATACAATATAATATATATGATTCGTTTACATGTATAATATTACATTTATAACTAAATAATATTGAAAATAATAATAAATTAACGTTAAATTGATTGCAATTTTTGATTAAAATAAAAATAATTAATAAATTCTTGCCTAAATAAATTGAACGTACGATTTGAATAAACATAACGTCATGTTAATATTGTGCAGATTATGGGATTGTTAAAATGCAATTTCATTTTTTTATGTGAAATGATACGGAGCAAAATTTCCTAAATATTCAACAACAATCTGCGATAAGCCACAAATCACCTTAAGCTTAGCATTATACATTCTTTACATTCAAAATCATTATTATACTTCTTAATCGAATGGTCGGCGTTTGAAAGAAGGACGTCCGATGTAATTAAATGATAGTATATAAATCTTGAAAGAGTCACTCAGGAGTAAAAAGTGCATAAACTTACAGTCGGCTCGTTACATTTTGTAAAGAAAGTGTTCGCCGTGTTGTTTAAGTGGACGTGCACTTTGCACACATCTAGTTAGGACATTTATTATTTCTAACATGTTGCATATAAAATATTGCTCTCAACAGGGCGTTGCATAAACTGCGTTCCACTTCGAGTCACGATTATTGTTCGTCATAAATTGATTTAAATACTCAAATGGTAAACTGTCTGGATAAAGTACTTAGCGTATTAATTACTTTTTTCCACGCCACTGTCTTTTGAAATATATGTGATTTTACGGAAATCGAAGTCAAATTTTTGTTTATGTACACGGAAAGGAGAAATGTATTAAACATTACTTATAAAACATCAAATGTATGACAATAGTATTTTATTTTTAAATAATACATATAAAATTAGTAAAATTATGTGTATTTTTGTAAAAATTTCCGATATTTTATGTATTATTTCAATATTGAACATCACTGTCACACATTTGCTATTTTGATGAGTAATTTTTAATACTTTTTTTTCACGTCTTATCATCCAATATGGACACAATTATTCGAATAATTGATATAATAAATAAATGATAAATAATAAATATAGATATCAAATAATTGTATACGATATAAATACACAGCTATTCCAATACGATAAAAAATATGTATTTGAAATGTTAAATTAAACTTTACTTTCGATTAAACTAATTTGTAACTCTAAATTTAGCTGTATTTGTTAAATCAATTCGTTACATTTTAATTCAGTAACAAAAAGTAATTGCGCTACGTGTAATTAAAACATAAACAATTTTCTTCTCAATGTTCCGAATAATTAATATTTTTATAACTAGTTGTTTTTGTGTTAAGTAATACCCAGATAGGAATTGATAAGTTAACATTTATAAGGAGATAATTATATTTCAAAACGCCAAAACGTTGATTAAACATTAAAGGTAATAGACCTTAGTGGATTCTCTTAGCACGCACAATTTATTAGGTGCGAATTTTCTCCGGATGTGTTGCGAGTTTGAGTATTAGGCGGTTCATATATGAAGGCTCGTGCGCTTATTCCATAGCGCCTTTGGTTCCGTTTTCCTCGAATCATATAAAAACCCAGTGAAAACGTGTTACGAGATATGTGCAAATTGAGTCGTTAGCCTTAAAAATGCTTCCAACGTGCGAACTTTTTCCCGACAAAATATAATTTTCATAGTATATTTGGTAATGAGGAATTGGTTTAATCAATCTAGAAAATATAGTCTGTGAGAGACTCGTAAAGTTTTAAAACGTATGATAAATTACGTATCTAGTTTCATGTGTAAGGTTTATATATATTTGAAACGTCATAGTATATAAAATAGATAAAAAATATAACGAATCCATAAATTCAGTAATCATATAATTATATAATGATTATTTTTTTATAACGCGTTACATATTATATGATTCTCATTTAATGTCATATAAAAACAATAAATCATAAAATTTAAATTTTAAATATAATGGTGTACATAATAAAATTAATTTTTTCAAATTTAATATAATATATTTATATATCTATATTTTTGAAATCACATGTCTTAAAATAATACACATTTTAATATTTTGTTTAATTACAAACAATTTTGTACAATAAAAAAATATTCGCATTGAATATGAATAACGTCAAATTTATTACACAATAGTATACAAAAAGGACAATACATAGAATTCTAAGAAAAAGCGTTGGTACTGTTTTAATTATTGTGTAATTCTGAAATGCAATTAAATGAAGGTTTTTATTTCACCCGAAGAATGCATTAAACATCTTGACGATAAAAATATATTATGTATTACTATATATAATTGGATTAGAGATAAAGATTTCTCTTAACAAATTTGATACAAATAAAAAATTACAATATTTAATTGCTTTATTAATATATTAAATTTATTGCCTGAAAAAGATATGTAGGTTCCATGTATTTGTTTAATTTGAAATATGCTTTTTAATTCCACTTTTATATAATTTAGTTAGTTACAAAAAAGTATTTAAAATTTAAAACTGTCTTAATTAAATCAACTCTATAAAATTTTTATAAAAAATATTTATGTAATAGATTTTAAGATAATATCTTAAATTGCATTTTACATATATTCGATATTACACAGTATACACACAAAAGTTAAATTTCAAAATGACTAAACATTTAAGGTAAAATACAAATATGTTTTTATTTATCTCGTTAGTACTTTTTACGATGCACAAACAAAATAAACAAAATTAACCTAAAACTTAATTAACTTCCTGTTTACATTTTTTATACGGTACACAAATTCTGAATACTTTTAAATCAATTCATATACATTAATATGTATATATTAATGCATTCATGAAACAGTGATATAGAATTCTTGCGCAACAGTGGGAATATAAATACGAGTGTTACATAATAAAAAAATGTTTGTTTTGATTTAAACGGAAAATGCTATTAATTATCATATATTATCGAACAGTTGTGCGATGAAAGCCATGTGCGCTACCGCATAAGTTGAATAATCACAATAGCATCATTTTTAATATTGTTAAGTTCGTGTCATATATTGAATGAAAATTAATACACAGTGCATAAATATCCGCTGCAATTCGATTTATTACACACGCATTTATTTTTATTAATCGTAATTGGGTTATTATAATTAAATTTAATATACCACTATACTTTTTTTTACTATATTTTTGCAAGTTGTAGGATTCTGTAAAAGTTATGGCAATTTAATTATATTAATATTTCGACGGTCCCCATTACATTAACTAATAAAAAATATGCTATTTAATGTTACACGTAATTACAACTCAATTACAAAACAAATAAAGAATTATATAAAATTTAGACACGAATAAACGCTATTTTCTAATCAATGAACAATTTAATAGAATCTCATTACCATACACGATAGGAATTGTTTTTATAATTGAAGAAATATAATAAACTTAGTTAAGGAAGTATATCGCGTGATTATTCGCGTACTCATTTTATACACTTTCGTCCAGAACCACGTAAAAAGAAATTATGTATTACAGCGAGTTGTTCATTTTCGTCTTCTGTCAAGTAAATACGTCCCGATAATGTAACAATATATTTGATTGCTCCGCTTAATTGACATTTGCGTTTACTTATACTGAAATTGCAAGATGGAGACGTACGCCGAGTGCACAAATTATAGCCAATTTTCTTGTATTAATTACCTCTGTTACAAAAGCATACGTTTCGACATATTTGCTTTTTTAAATCAAAGTTCTTTTTATATTCGCTTGATGTCGTTTTCCGATACAAGCGAGCGCGCGTTAAGTTTAACATATTTATAGCCCAGATAAAATATTACGGCTTTATAAATTTGACTGACCTTTTGGAGCAATAACGTAACTTGAATTTGAAAACCACTTTCTTTTCATTGACCAGCGACGGCGCAATGTCACCGCGTGGTTTAATTCGCACTCTTCCGGTTTTTGTTTACCAGCCTTAATTCATTGAATAGTAATTAAATAATTACCGAAGAAAATTTGATTAAATTTGCAAGAAGCACTTTTTAACGCGCGACTGAGCTTCTTAGTTTGGAGAATGAGGAAATCTGGACAGGCTCGTGGAATGCTGAATTTTCTTATAAATTTAGCAAACTCGGCTAAACAGGTGTACGCGTGCAATAAATGTATGCAAAATTGCAAATTAGTTTAGCAAATGATATATGATTTAGTTGGCTCGGATTGTGACATTTTTAGACAGATGTCATGAAGTATGTATATAGATGATTATAAAATAGATGGACTTATCATAAAACGAAATGTGATATTAAAATGTTACGCAAGAATAACCACTTTCAATGGAACGAATTAGTTGCATATAGTAAATTTCCCAACTGACGATATATTCGATTAAACTCGATTAAACACCTTTGACCAAAGTTCGCATGCGCAGTAGCAAAGTGTATCACTCGGGTTTCGTTTTTCATTTAACAAGTAAATAATTTACATTCGACAAACAATTTTTACAGTCATAATGCATTTACTTCTAACTCAATCGAACTCGAGAGTTCATCGTTTTGAATGCATTCGAACGGATTTTAGAAATAGAAGTCATATGATTGACTTTTTTTATGAATCACCTTAAAAGGCACAACAGGAAATCGGTCACTTGCAACGCATAAAATCTATGGAAAGTGGAACATTCTGGATAGATAATTTAAGTGTAATCTACTTATATGCGATGGCAAAGCAAAAATACGAGTTCGGAGTTGTTTACAGTTGGCCGGCAAACCTTTCTGAAAACAATTATGTCTTAATCCGCAGGAAAAGTTATTGTACTGAAGTGTATCACGTACCATTCTGTAACTAAATTAGCTTTCAACTTACGAAGTCTCCTGCAAGTAAAACTGAATATATATTTAAATTGCCCGGTGAATTTTCGAACGCGAATTTCTTATGCAATTAATTGCAAATTTCTTTTGTTTAAACAATGCCATTTTTGACGTACAAACTAAAATGTTTATAATCATAAATGATAACGAGTTTTAAATTGTGACAACTGCGACAATTGTGTAATTGTATATATATATATATTTAAATTTTGTTTACAAACATATATTCTAATAATTTCTCAACTTATCCTCGGCGTTATTCACCCCAATTGCAGAACCGCTTCTCTTCAAATACACCTTTCGAATAAGAATTAGGCCAAATATTCCACCTGTGATTACGATTCTATCGTTCCTACATCTTTGCTGTCGAATAAAAAACTGGAAAACTAAACCTTAATGACATTAATTGACAATATCAAAATAAGTTTGTCACCGTTCGCTGAGCGTGGTGAATTTTCGCCGTTGGCGTTTTTCAGTCGGAATAATTGCGAACCGATCGCGCGTCAATTTATCACGACTCGATGATTCCATTCGACCTTTCAAGGCTACTGCGACTACATCCGCGGTTCGCCACGTATGAAAATCGTGCCTAAACGCGATGCGACCGACGTGAATTACTTTTGGAACAACCGGTTCAGGAATCGCACGGATCCTCGCGCACGCATGATTGCGCGGACTTTCACTTTTACATTTGAATCGATAACGTTATAGATGCATTTCAAGTGTTTCTATTAACAAGATGAATTATTTCGTCACGAATGACGGATAAATAATATTTTGGTGAACGCAGGCCTTGCTCTTAAGTGATTTATCCATTTTTTATTTGCGAGTTAAGAAAATTGTGCTATCTTGATGGAAATCGAAATTGTATGACCAGTAGTTCAGAACTTTACAACACTACAACACATTTCTTATCGTTTTGAATGCACCTAAGACAATATTATGATAACTACATCGTGCAGCTTATAATCATTTTTATAAATTATAAAAGGGTTGAATAAACAGTTGCATGTATACTATGAATCATTTTTTAAGCTGCAAAATGTACAAATGTTTATTTGGCTTATGTACGAGATAAAATAAATAATTTTTTATTTACACTCAACATTACATTTAAATGAATTGTAATAGATATTGTACACTGAGAAAATGAAATTGTACAACTTACATTGTAACATTTTGATGCTTCTCATTGGTTAAACCAGATGAATCCCATTATCTAATTGGCTGACGTCGATTACGATTATATTGTATATTTTATTATTTATTGATAGTCTTAGTGGTTATCTCTTCGAGTTTATTTTTTTGTAAAGGCTTATTATTTATAATTAACTTTTCAGCCATACAGGGTTCTCCCTGAGGCGTAATATTGTAATAATAATAATAATAATAATAATAATAATTACTATTCAAATTGTAAGATTAGTACAATGTGAAATTGTACGATTAATGATGTGCATAGTTCCCCTTACAATTTCATTTTCATTTAATAAAAATGGTAATGAATATATAAACTATTTATTATGTGTCAAAGGTATTAACAGAAAATGTATAAGATCAATACCTTTAAATGTGAATATATAATTTTCTTGTTTCCGTTTCTTGTATCGTTTCCGCATTGATGCAGAGTTAGGATATAATGAGTTTTTCAATGGTTTGATTTATAAATGCTATATATGTATGTAAAAATGTCGTACAATTGTCGAAATATTCGTAATTAAGTATATTGATATACTTTATATACGACACTTATATTTATAATATATAAACAATTATGTTATTACACTCAATTATTAAGTTAAAAAATGTAATTTATACAGTATCTGTAATCATGGTTAGAAAATTATATTGACGATAGAAAATTATCCTAGTCAAAATATTTGACACACGCTTAATAAATTGTTTCAGAATTAGAATTTTGAACTAAAAATGGAAAATTGAAAAGTCATTGAAAAGTAAAAATTTTCTTTATACATGTCATTACAGTGTTTGATAATTATCTTATTCAAAATAATTTGTATTAAAAACGTAACAGCGTACGGTATGATTTTGCTTTTATAAAAGAAAATAATTTGAAACTTTGCGGAATCGCATTATATTTCCTTAAAACGACGCGTCCAATATTATACAACGTCTTCCGGTTACGGATGTAATATATAATGTACTAAAATAATGTCTAATTTGAAAAATGACTAAAATTAAATTTTCTCGTATATGTATTATAAAATATTTTTAAAATGGCCGAACATTTTGTGTACTATTTTAACGTAAACATTGTATAATTTGCCAATTTTGTAAAGCACTTTAATAAACGCGCGAGCATCGCATTCGAAGTAATGCGACTAAAGTTGAATAAAACATTTTTTTATCAGCGTGTCTCGTCATGTAAACTACATTCGATTAATTTGCGAAAAAAATGACCCGCCATTATGTGTTCCGTATGTAGCAGTGCAATTTAAGGATTATGACGACAAGACGAAAAGGTTCATTAAGTCAAGTGCACTTGTTAAACGTGCTGTATCATTAAAGACCGATCGCTCTTGTAACGCTCGACACATTAATTGAAATTGCTAAACAAGTGCGATTTCGACATCAGTGGCCCTATTTCACGCCGAGAGATTATACGGAAGGAAATAATATAAATATTATCGGCATAGTTTACTATGGGACAAATTTATTTGGCGGAGAGTTTTATACAAGGCAATGAAAATTTGACCGAACAGAAGCGTTTGAATTGACCCGAATAATCGCGGGTTTATGATTTTTTTTAACAAAATTCAAATTAATTATTAACATACAATGTCAAGTTTTTAATTGAAAATAACATTTCAAAAGTCATTTCATAGCAAACACTTTGTCTAAAATGAAAACTTGGCTGCAAAAAGTACTCTTTCTAATTGAAAAGATTTTAATTGTAAAAGTATAAAAATTTATAAATGACAAATTTGATGTAATGCAGAAATCAGTATTTCAATAATATTTGGTAAAACCTTAAATAGTAACCGTGCGTTTAAACTTTCTACAGAGAAATTGATTACAGTTAATCAATTTGGTACAAACATTTCGTAATGAATAGCACGCATAGTTTTCTGTTTTCCAGTAGTTCCAATTGCACGATTCTTGTATCATTAACATGATATCATTTAATTGATTCGTGGAATAGCGTTAAAATGAAGTCGTATTTTTAGTGTCAACTGGTTTGTTTTGCGGGTTGTTTATCCATATGCATTTCAGTATGTTTATAAAAGTTAACTCGTTGCAAATATATATGAAAATCGATATTTTTGGATAATAAATTGGAATTATACTATGATGGTTATATATATATTTACGTATAATATAAAGCGAATGTCATATTCTATCTAAATCGCGGCTTCTGTTTCACTTAATCTAATGCAAGAAAGTTCATATAATTTGATTAATAAAGAATTTTATGAATGCTTTAATGGTGATTTCTGTAATAAAATGTGTATATCGATAATGGAAATGCATAAGTAAGTTCTTATTTCATCATTATCTGCGCATAACGTACATTGCAGTTCCTTCCTTTTTTATAAATATATATATATATATATATTTGATCACGCTATACATTATAATAACACGTTCTTTAAGTCTGTGAAATCTCTTGTACTTAAAATACGAAAGTATAATGGACATGTAACGATACGAATAACAGAAACGCTGCGTTGCATTTATGCTATCAAAAGATATATGCATTTTAACAAAGTTGGTTTTGATGTGTCGAAGTTCAAATGTATTTAGATTCTAAATTAGAATGTACAAAAACGAGCCGTTGGTAGGTGGATTAACGTGATGTTTTAATAAAATTAATTGCAATTAAAATTATTATTTAATATTACAATCAAATTTAGTAGTTAATTTTATATATTATACATGGGGAACAATTATCTGGAAAAAATAGGGTAACCAACTTTAACAGTGGGATATACTTGAAAATACTATTTATATAATTACTTTATAATATAGTAATTTTGATTTGATTTTGTTTTATATTAATTCTTATAGTATTTTCAAGCATGTCCCACTGTTACTATTTATACAGTAATTTATCCTATTTCTTTTTCTCAATTTGTAATTTGCGTAATCGTTAAAGGAACGGGGTAACTAGAAACCTTTAAGGACACATGCGTAGGTTATATATTAACAGTCAATAGAATAATAAATGTAGAAAGTTGATTGCATCCTACGAACTGTGAAATCTGTGATAAACATCGCTCGTGAATCTTTGCCCGAAAGTAATGGGAATAAATTATGGTCGTCATATGACACGCGAAAAGTGATCTTAATCGTAATAATTATTATGCCAATTGTTAAAATTAAGATCAGCATGGATTTTGAGAGTGACATTTCGATTTCAGAGATTTTAAGGCACTTTTCGGAGTTAAATATGCATTACCATAAGCAATAAGAGATAACGTGAAACATTATGGCGTATTGAATGACTATGTATTTTATAATAATAATAAATTATTGAGTTGTGACATACAAAATATATGAAAAGAACTTAATATTGATGTTTTATGTATATTTTTTTCAATACTTTTCGCTTTCAATTAAATTTGAAAGTCAATTGATAAAAATCATCGACCATAATCAGATTCTAATTAGGACATTTTCAATTAGGATAGTTTACGAGTTCAGCTTAAAGTTTAATTTTACAAATTATTGAGGAAATAAACAGTGTACTTGAATAGAAACTTGTGTAATGAGATCGATTCCAGAAATTACTGTATCTCAAATTGTAGAGTTCGGACAATATATATCTATAGATTATTAATAGATTATTTTTTAATTTTTCATTTAAATTTTAACTTATATAAAAAATATACGAAATATATTCTTTCAACTCATTATAATTATAAAAAACATAATTTCAATGAATCGATTTTCAAATAATTATTAATGTTTTTTTATTAAGCACATGCTTTAATTTAGGGTTAAAGTAGTAGAGTATTTGACTTTTATTTCTAAAATTATAGAAAGCATTTTTATCTCACTTAAAAAATAGTTTGCGTAGATTACAATCTAGATTGCACTATTCCCGGACGTTATGATTGGTTATTTAGATTTAATGATGTTTGTGAATGTGGAAAGTTAAAGCATCTATGTTATTTCTACTTGAATTTTAAAAATAGTAGAGCATTTAAAAAGTAATTATATTTCATAATAAAAAATACTTATAAATAAACATTGATTAATAAGCTTTTATATTATGATTTAGTATAAGTATAAATATGAAAATATAATTTTATAAATTGTCACATTTAAATAATCACAAAAGTATATTATTTACAAAAAAAACATTTATTTTGATTACTGCATTGTGTATATGTATTATATATAATTGTATATAATATAACATATAGAGATTTATGTAGCATTTATTGTTTTGTGCATCTATATGATTATTTGCATAATTTACATAAGTCAATAGTTCTTCTAAATGAAGACGTTCGCACTTATGTAGTAATTTCACTAAATTACTCTGATTACCCATAATTGTTGTTTTGCTTTTTGACTTTCACTTTAATTTACCGTTTTTAAGTTTACAATGTGCAGTTTAATAAATTCATACAATTTTCTTAATTACACAACACTTGTTTTAATTTTGCTATTAAAAACGTTAAACAGTACTAAATTATGTTTTTATAATATTTTCAAGTTTTATATTCTCGGTTGGAGATAAACGATAAATTTATACTTAGCTTTATCAATTAATTCATTACAACTAATTTAACTACAATTAACAATTATTATTTTAAATAAATTTAATTAAAAATTTATTGTTAAAATATAAACTGAAATTTGTTATTGCTAATAGTTATCTATAATATAAAGCAAAATAAAATGTAAAGAAATATATATCATTAATGAATATAATATAATTTATTATGTTAGTTTTAAAATAATTACTTTGTTTTAATTTGTTCAACATTGCGGTAGTTTGAGATTTGTCGTTTAATATTTTATTTATTACAAAATATATCCACGAAATATGCATCTTAAACTTAGAAAGAGTTCTGTTCATAAATTTTAAAATTTGCATAAATTATTACAAAGAGTACTATAAGTGTAGGATAAAACTAAAGTTAAGTAAAACATATCTAAACTTTAAAAATCAATGAAATTGTTGGTTCCATTTACTCAACGTTCGTAGTTTGACTAAAATTTGAGTAACTTTGTCTGCGTGCATTTGAGCAATTTGTGAACTGTTCAACGAGGTTAAAACTGAACGCTAAATGGCAACTAATTTTGTGTTGGCGTTGTCCACCGAAGGAATTGAATGAATTTCGTATTTATAATTCGTGGCGTTTCATCATAGTAGCAGAACCTTAGCTTGATAATGAGAATTCTCGCGTAACGCATACTTGTCGATATTGTCAAAGAGGCCGTTAGGCGGCTGATAATCAGACACGACAGGATTGGGTCCGACCTTTTTTGTCTTCGCCACTCATGAATTCTTTCATTACTTGTGACCCATATAGGCAATTAATTGAGAACGTCCCTTTGGTGAAAGCAGCCACGCGAACAAAACGTTGAGTGGATGACCTCGCTACCAACAATTGCTTGCTTTATTAGAAAAGAAAGCCGCCGGTTGTGGACGGATGAAAAATCGTGAGAAAGTCGCACCTTCTTCTTAATTGCGATTGCTGCAAAACATTTAATCAATTGGTATATATCTCAATGAGGGTAACCAAGCCCAATCCAAGGGATGATCTCGCAACTGTACGTATATATTTACACCGTAGTTTGCACTGCACAGAAGGTGTTTTGTTTGATATTTGTAACAGTTATATGTGTTATATTTTGTAACAAAAATTAAAGTAATAAAGTTTTACTATATATACACTGAAGAAAAATGTCATCAAAAATTACTATATGTATGACAACGTGAGCCTAACGACAATACGTAGCATTATTTCATAGAATTTATGAACAAAAATATTATGCAACTGAAATTTTTTACCATACTTTATGGCAAAAATTCTAATACTTCTAATAATTACACACAGATGGCTGGTAATTAATTATATAAATGTTATTTATGCCAGCGTTTCCAGATAATATGGTAAAATTAATTAAAAATATAGCAATCTTTATGGGAACTTTTTTGTCAGTGATAGAACATTTTTGATAGAGCCCTTTTATAAAAATGAACGTTTGGAAACACTTCTAAAACACCTGTTTTTGTAGAAAGAGAGATATAAAAATGTTGAATTATTTTGAATGTGTAGATGTACATTAATCGTCGGATAAATTTGGTTATAAAATAATTTTATTTATAAATGTCTGTAAAATGACACTAATGTTTATTATAGTTTTATATCAATTAAGTCATTTCTATAATTGATTGTAGTTGAAATAAATAATAAGGTATATTACAAATAATGAAAGATGTAAAACAAAATAATATAAACTAAACATGTTTATAATTCGATAATGGACTGAACGCAATTGAGCGTTTTATCTGATCAGATATTGAATGCAAATCATCAGTTTCAGCATAAATCTGTATGATTTATATTCTTGTAATTATACGTTGAGCGGTGCCTTCTTATTAAAAACTATCGCTTATTATTTTCGTAAAATTGACAAATATTTATTGACTGCGTTCATTGCAGAACTAAACTGCTTATGACGTACGTTTGTAAGTGAATTTCATGAGGAATGTTTCGAACTATTAAAATTTGTGCACACATTTTTCGAATTAGAAAGTACTTTATTAACAATTTTTGTACGGTTTTATTTCGGTTGCGGAAATAAAACGTACTTAATTCTTAGTTATTCAACAGAAAAATAAACATAAAGATATACAAAGTAGTAGAAAATGGTTTTACTTTATCAGTTTACCATCATAAACTGTGCAATAAGTTACGTTATAAAATTTAATAACTCGAGTTGTATAATATGTGTTTACGGTGGAACGGTTGCTGATATGGAAAAGTAAACGTCACGCGATGGCTCCTTCGGGTAGGCTACCGGATTGGCATCTTTTAATAGCCGGTTGCTAGATTGCGCTTGGTATAGAATGACAAAAAATAATCTAGATTGTACAAAATGTTTTATGTCAATTAATATGATGAAATATGAATAATTATTTTATTATATTTTATTCTAATTATATTTAAAATAATCGTAATAATTTAATGGATATATAAACGACTTTTGTTAAAATATGTAAAAAACTAAAGTCAAATAAAAATAAAATTTTTTTTCTGAAGTAAATGAGATGTGTATAATTTATAATAATTATCAAAATTACTCCGCATTTCTTCGTAATAGATATAAAATCTTTTATCAGTTAGTAAACTTTCAAATTATTTATAATAGATTCTACCTATGTGTTCATCACGCAATTATATACAATTATCACAATGCTAAATATATTTTCATTTCTAAATAATTGAAAAACTTTTATCTACGAATGTACGTAATAACTTTAATTTATAGTAATAATTGATTTAATTAAAAGAAATCGTACGTTAACTTATACATGCTATTATTAAAGTTAAATAATTATAGCTATAAAATATTTGTTTGTAGTTGATCATATTCATACTTAAATGAAGAAAAACAAACCATTGAATTTTAAAAATAATTTTATTAAACGTTTATCTGAATATTTATTTTTCTTATAATAAATATATATGTTTGTTAATAATTTATCATTAACATATAATTATACGGTTTGGGAAAATTTAAATTAAAAAAAATTATTTGTTAATATGTCACAAATATTTTATGATATAATAATTGAAATAGCTATTTATTATAAATTTATATTGATTTTTATTAGTTTCAATTAATAATATAGTAATTTTAAAAATATCCGTACTACTTTGTTCTAAATTATTCAAATTTTAATCAAATTTAAGTTGTATCAGCTGTTAACAATGAGTAATAAAAATTTCCACAAAATTAACATATTTTAAATTGATTTTAAATATTGATAATTATTTATAAAATATATCGTTTACGCATTACACAGTTCCGATCTTTAATATAGAGTTTATTTGAAAATTAACTCTTAAACTTTATAGAAACGAACATTTTTTTATGTGATTTCACTGCTTATAATAATTATTATGAAATTGTTTAAAAAAATTATATTGAGTTGTTCACTGTCCTTTTAATATTGTTATTGAATATTTACATTCTTCAATCTGCTTAGAAGATCAAAAATTTAAAAATGTAACAACAAAATTGTATAATCTGGATATTACTGAAATAAAACATGCAATATTAATTTTCATCCACCGTATTCTTTAACTGAGATATAATTTTGAATATGAAAAACTTAACATATTTATATATATATATTCTATATTATGTACTCATGTCACTACTCAATTACAAATGATTAACAATTATATTGAAAAATAACTACATTATTATTATGAAATCAAGATAATTGTCTTTCTTTGATATAATGTTATTTCAATGTTTTACTATAAAACATGTTTGTATATGTACGGTCCTGGCGTGGCACGCGTACAGATGCGATGGTGGGAGTGCAAATATCAAACGCGTTATTTCTCAGGCGGTACATCTACTCGGCAACTTCAAGCTAAAAATTATCCTTCTTTGTGTAAGTAACTGGACCGTTTAAACGTAAACTAAATTATGTATTCGATTTTTGCACAATGCCGGGCGACCTAAAACTACCTTAGTTCGGCTTCTCTTCGTGTTTGATTTCAAATTACCTATACGTGTAGAAGTAGAAGAGCAGAAACTACGGCAAGACAGAAGTCTAAAATGTTCCCCGTGCATCGAACGAAGATGGTCACAGTGGCAATGAGAATTCAGGAGGATGGGGCAGGTGCATGAATTTCATTTCGTGAACCACCGGGCCGTCGCGCAGCTATACACCAAAGAATCGGTTATAAATGTACATTTTGCTTTTGACTTTCCTTTCTCTTATGAATATTACATCATTTATAGACGTTTTGGAATCATTATGTCAGATCATCTGTTTTGGAAAATGATCCGCACGAGATCGCTTGTTTCTAAAATTCAAGTTCGCCGAGCGTCACTTCTTCTCGTTTATTTTCGAATATCACTTCGAAGCTGAATAAATGCTGAAATATATTCGAAACTGGAAAGAAGTTTGGCAAAGTTTAATTATTTTTGAGATAAATTTATAACGAAATAATTTACAAACAGGAAATTATGTTTATTTTCATAAGGTTCAAATTTATTCTTCCATCAAAATTCCCTAAATCCGAAAAATAATGTGTTCGTATTGTAAAAATGTAATAATATTCAGGAAAACCAATCAATTGGCGTCGTACATCATTGAAGCCTATTTGATGTTGCTAAACCAATCCCACTTGATTCGATATGACAAAAATAGAGGCTGGTCCCTCGTTAAATGTTGCACCTGTAGTCTTCTCGAATTTTTCATTCGCGCCACTCCTCATTTCTTTACAAGTTTATCACTTTCTTTTTCTTATTCAACGCTCCTCGATTACCTCACCTCTTTTATTTCATTGGTACCATAGTAATTTATTAATTGTCATAATTGATAACCGTTTGAGAATATCGCCAATGAAACACTGTGGGACCAAAGCCAAACTAATTTGTATTATTGGATCGAACGAAAATTTATTTGCGTATATATTTGCTATAGTCGATTCTCGACTATAATTTGAAATTATTTATTTAAAATAATTTGAAATTATTTTAATAGATAGAGGTCCCTGCAAAGTTATGACCCTCGTATATGCTAATTTGACGTATTGACGAAACGACAATTCATACGCCAAAGTTTCTGCAAGTTTACTACTGTTCTGACTTAAACAGAAGTTATCTATTGGTCATCGGCAGTAGAGATAAGTCTTGTTACATTGTCAACGAAGGCTCCCTTCATCAGCACTGATTTAATGAATATAAATTATTCTAAAACAAAAAAGTTACGGGTATTTCATTGTCGGACAATTTATGACCAGTTGATAATGACTGTACTGAGCTCATAAAAGTTGTTCCTATGCTGAGCCAAACACTAATTAGATATGTTAATTCAGACATAACGGTTGGAGATCTGTTTAGAAGTTTCAGACTGAGCGATCTAATAAAGTGGTTTTCGGTAGACTAATGTGCCCACCAAAATTCATAGCTTATCTCTTCTTGTTTCTATCAATTATAACAAAATGTCGAGAATTTTGCCTATTTCAAATTAAGACCGACAACGGTTTTATTGCCGTAGATGTAGATAGAGCAATTGACTCGATGAGTTTTCTTTGATTAAGTTATTCGGATCTCGTTTTTTAGAGTTTGATGGTTTTTTTATCGGACTGCAGGTGATTAAAGCAGTCGAACGATATGGATTAACAAATAAAGTTATGCGTATGAAAATATATACATATGGAAGTGCGAAGCCTCGTAATCACCGACGGGAGTTGGTTCGCGCCAACGACTTTCGAATCGTGAATTCGGTACGATGAAATACGGTTTGTCCAATTAAGTTGCGATAAGATCGCTGCTGGTCCGGGTGGTGGGTTTTAAAATCGCTTCGTTAGAACAGCCATAAAATTCATTGGACTTGTCTTTTCGTGAATGCCGCGAGTACTCTGTGGAAGGGGCAGGTGCTTGCGGCCCAAATCATAGATCTCGCTATTTATTATACCGTATCCGAACTACAATGAACTTATGCTAATTTTTTCAATATTCCCGTCCATGAAGTTATAAAGTCATCCATAAACCATTGTCCGAGGGCCATTAATTGATTATTTGCTATGGAAAATTGAATTTCCGTGTCTGATAGATAATGGTTCGCGTGTTTAGAAGTTTACGATGCGGTTTTTGATATCAATGTACACAATTTTAATCATTTCATTTCAATAGTTTACCAAAAATTTCGAATTTTATTACAGATAAATCATTTTAAACTGGATGTTTACGAACTTAAAGAAATATCAAATAAGAACGAATCAATTATTTTTTTATATTCGGAGTAACTATTATTTCACCAGTTGCAACACGGGAGTAGCGTTGCTATTAAAATTGCGAATTGCATTATATAATTTAAATGTTAAAATCATAAGTCGCTGATTTTGTTTTTCACATTCAATAATTAATCGAAAAATACATTAATTGATATTCCAAGATTTTGTTTTAATTGGTCGAAAAATAAGATTGTTCGCCGATAATGTTCGTTTTAATTGCAAATTTTGGATTTAACAAGCACGTGAACCTCGCAAGCAATGATCTAATTTTTAGAGCAAGACATAGCCAACATTAAAGTAAGTGTTTATTAAAGGGCGAGACTTTTTGACGAGTCACGTGAAAATAATTAAGGTATAAATGAGGGGTTCGGAGTGCGAGCGTCGCTCTAATGGCCGTTGGCCTTTTCTTCTATCTTTTCTTATTTCTTGCGCCCCGTCTTCCTTCATTACTTTGTTTATCTCTGTCGTGCCCGAGATAACTATGCGTATCCTTGTCCTCGTCATTGCTTCTTGATTCGACCGCGTGTGTCCTTTGGTCAAAGTTTTTCGCTTCACGTGTATTTCCAAACTAAATGGCATTCCATTCTGGTCCGTATCAACGTTAATTCGATCGCTTTTATGAACGCATTAACGCGGTCCTACGTAAATGCGTATTCTTAATGCTGCTTTTGAGTGTTTGGCGAAGTTCGATACTCGATTTCGTCGATCGCAATTTAATTTGCATATTAGATATGATGTTATTTAATTATTATGAACGCATGAATAGCTAGGAGACACACTTTTTCTGTAAGTATAAGGGGTTATACATGGCGTAAACAAGGTATTTCCTTTTATAAAAATAGATATATTGAAGTTACTCTGTAAATTAATGTAATTTCAAATTTATGTATATATATATAAAAGTATTTAAAATGTATATAAATATATAGATTTATAGAAATATATAGCTATATTTATAAAATATATCTAATTTGTCTAAAAGATATTGTATTGTATAGAAGCTTTATAATAATTTTAGAAATATTTGGTTTCAAATCCCTGAAATTCCATAATGTAGTCATTTTTAATATAACATTGAACAGTAGAAACTGCACTGAGAGAAATAGATTGTTGAATTAAACATCTAAACAGTTTCGTTAGGTATCTAAGATTGTTAAATCGAATAATTACAGATTGTAGCTTCGACGATAATCCAGATATTGTATTCAACAATCTGGATTGTCGGAGATTGTAAAACGAATGTTATATTACATCATATATTGAACATAACAATTTTTACAGTATTGACTGTTGAATTGAATATCTGTTTATTCATATTCGCTATCTGTAGTTTAACAATCTAATTTTAATATCTAGATTGTGAATTTAACAATCTTTTCTCTCAGTGTGGGATATCGAAAATATTAAAATTTAAATTTTTAAATTTGTTACAACTTTTGGATCGAATTTGTAATTACGTTAGGAATTGTATTTTGTTTATTGTCATTCTTTTTTCATATAACATTTTACAAATACGTCATTTTGAAGAGCATCAAAATTATGCAATCTTAACATAAGCCTAGAATTTGGACATCATTTCATATGGACCAATATTACGGGTCGATAAAGCGCAACAAGTTTGCGTATAGAGCGTTCATCGAATGCATTCGACGGTCGGCGTTTGATCTCTTTTTTTTTCGCCAAAAAATATACTAAAAATGAAGTAGACTCAAAACGAACCGGATTCGTTGGTTTATAAGTTGCATACTGCGGAAGCTGCGGGATTCGAGAGCGCGTGTCCGACCGACGTGTATCATTATTCTCGTCGGTTAAAACATCTCCATTAAAATCATTCGCGCGTCCACGATGTCCATTGACGCGGAAAAAACGACGTCATTTTCATTTTTTACGACACGAAAAATAAGATTTACTTTTCATTAGTAGTCGAAAACTCATTACCGCAACGAAGTATATCTTGCAATGCCATCAATATTGACGAATTGCAATGCGTGGCTGTTAATAACAAATGGGCGGGAAAGTCAAATAATTCAAACGCCGACGTATCCAAGCTAAAGGCATGGAGATTTTATAACCAGTTTTTGTTCAATATAAATAAAAATACATTTTATAATAATATGATACGCTCAAAGAGTAATGATAGAATATTATTTTCATATATACCTATATATGTTTAATAAAGTAGTACTGAAAATTAATCAACTATAGACGATAACGAACTTGACTGTAATAAATTAATTAAAAATTACATTTTAATAACTTGATGCAAAATTAGAAATTGCTATGGTTAAACTATTCGGTATGCACGAAAAGACAATTATTCAAAATCAAAACATACTAATTCTATAATGAAGTTAAAGTATTATCGATCTTTTTACAATTTTTTTTGTTTCTTTATTGTCAAATATTAATCGTTGGTATAATACCTCAAAATTTGAAAGATATTGTATCCGCTTGATTTTATTCTGATAAAACTTTGTCATTTGTATATATTCACATAAATATCATACGTAAAATTATTTAGCAAATTTAATTTCGTCTAATGCCCTTTTCTACATTTAGACGACGTAGGACGAAGTAAGGAATCGAAGTAAGGAACCGCTTCGTTTTTTAACAATAAAACAAGTTGCGAAGAATTCGATGACGAACTCAAATGAATGCCACGGAAACTAAAGGAGAATTGAAATCGGGCGTGCCGTATCAGTTGCATGGCCCCGAACGGGGTGAAATGTGGTATGCCTTATTAAGGTTTCCTGAACTGGTCCACTGAAGAACCCTGTCAGAAGAATTTCACAATTTTATCATGCAAGGTTTACCTAATAGGGCCCTGATATGGTTTCCTTGATGTGGGT
>JABFQC010000787.1:0-23357 GCA_022817085.1 Psilanteris sp. ZL-2020
ATCATACTATATGTACAATTACAGTATTCTACATAAAAATAATAATAATAATATCCTTATAAACCTATAAGTATAGTATTTTATGATGTAACTTTTTTCTACGTGTACCTTTCTATATTTTAGGTTTAATTTTTAGAAACGAATTTTTCGTTACGATGCAAGTTTTATTTATTCCATGCAAATGTATGATTGATGACATTTTGACGTTCATTGAAGAAACTTTCATTGCTAGATTGCCCAAAACAGCGTTTTCTTCCGATAAAATGTCATAATGTTACAAATCCATGCGTTCCGAGGATGTTGGGATTCAATGTAACGCGGCATCGCATTTTCGCAAGCACGTCGACGCAACACGAGCAAAGTCCTGAATCCTAACTCTGATGGAACTGTCTATATGAAAATACCGCACGAGAAGCTGTATATCTTTATTATGTGCCAAAGTGAATTACTGAGAGTGACGTAACCTTGTGAACTGTTATATTCCTAACAGTATAACGACAATGCGACTAGCTTTTTTCTGCTCCCTTTTCTTTCGTGACTCGAGAGACAGACAGAATCAAAAACATCACGAACACCCAGATGCATGTTCATATGTTTCTCAGGAACTCGGCAGAAAATTATACTTTCAAAACCGGTGATCAACGTAAACCCCCGCTTTTCGAGAATTGATCTCACGCTGGAAATCGACTAAACTCACGGCAAATAAAATATTTACCTTGATTACAAAAAATACACGCGTTCGGAAAAGCGATAGAAAAAAGTGCATTCGCGATAAAATCTTGCGTTTAAAAGTGTTCCATTCAAACCGAACGGTATTTTCAGTTTAACATAATTGGTGCAACAACTTTGGATTTAAGATCACGATAACAATAATATTTCCGTGCACTTGCTTTTCGGAGGTCCCGTAAAACTATGTAACATTTTCATCAACAAATAATCATAAATTTATAAGTATATTCTAAAATCAAAAAAGTGTTGCGAACTTGTCAAACTTTTTACAACTTTTCACTTTGAAATAAGACGATGCACGTTTCTGCTTCATCGCTTTCAGCGCGACTAAATATTTCATCGTAACTTAAATATAACTTACGAGCGTATGCTCCTTTGATCCGCGTAAGAATCTTCCAAATATTTCTAATTTGCCTTCGCGTCTAATCCAGCATTACGAGAACGTATATTCTCTTGTTCCGAAAAAATTTTGCCTTCTGCTTTGTCACCAAGCGCACATTAAATTTATCTTTTTCCTCGTCCCGCGCGCTGAATCAAACGACTCGACGTAACGATCTCCAGACTAGAATTTCATAAAACGCCAATGTCTGTGCGATTCGGTCGTTTGTCGCTCGGAGCTAAAGAATCTCTCTTAGCGATGTCTTTGTTGGCGTGATTTCTTTTCTTAGACTTTGCCATCGAGTCGCGAAAAGGCGTAAAACTGCTGTGTATTTGGAATTTTGCCGGCGCCTCTTGTTGCTCGCAATATTGTTATCCGCATTTCGTTTTTCAAAGACTGGAGTCACTTTCGGCGGAATATGAAGGCAATGGAAATATATAAGAACAAAGTCCGAAATAATAACCAGCGCCTAACTATGTCTGGTCGAGTTAACTCTGATTCCAACTTCTTTTAAATTATATTTCAATTGTTAATTGTATAAGTTTGATACTAAACAGAAATAGATACGAAATGTCATGTACTCTTAATCAAATAAATCTATTTAATTTGCATTATTACAATCTTCAGTTTAAAGATGTATTTAAATGTGTAATATAATATATACATGTTTTTATATATATGTATATAATCTAAGAAAATAAAATTTATAAAATCTATGTAAATGTTACCAATCAATAAATTATATACCTTTTTAAACAATAATACATATACCAATGCTGCTTTTGTAAATATTCGGTTAATTGAGGAACAATGTATTGATTACTAATGAATCATTTTTATAACTGATATGTTGTATTTGAGTTCATACCGGAAATCAATGTAGGTTAATTAGTTTTATTATAAATAATTTTTGTTGCGAAGAAAAATTTGTTTTACACGTTTTAGACGAAACTCGACTAATAGTATGATGGGTATCAGAGAATATATTATACGTTATTATTCCGTAGAATTTAAGCGATCATTTCCGTTTAATAAATGGTCAATATTTTTTAAATTTATAAAGATAGTACGTGAACTGTCACTCCGTTATCTACAGCCGACCGTCAGTCAATATACATTTACCGATTATATGAAATAAAATGCAATCTAACCGATCAAATTTAGATTAAGACCTGAAAAACTTGCATTTTGGGTCAACTAAAAAATTCAGCCAATCCTTTGAAATCTCGAGTGAAAAAATATCTTTATATTGCGTTGCTTGAAACATGTTTGTTAATAAATAATTACATATAAATCAAATGTACGTTCAGAAACCAGGACATAAAATAATAAATTTAGCTATGAATTATTTCATTGTTTAACAATTTGAATATTTAACCACAAAATTCAAATACAAATCTTTTTCACCATTTAATACATTTTTGCGCTTCATATTTTATTGTCCGCATTAAACATATCATATATATATGCTATAGTGATGAAAAACTGACTAAACATGATATTTATTTATCGCGTTACTGTTCCCAACGAGATTCACCACCGAAGAAACAACAAAAAAAAGACCAACTTCCATAAAGTTCAATCTAATAATACGATTTAAATAGTATTTTATTAATGATGCGTGAGAGGGCGTTTGATTTATGATCCACCGCGCGGGGTGTCTCGCGAGGCGCTTCTTATCGAAGACGTTGCGGGTTCAAGATTAAGAGGACGACGCGCATTTCTTTTATCGATCCCCCGTAATGCCGCGAATTTGTGCTTAATGTGCCCGAGATAAGGGTACTTTACGAGCAAGTCGCGTTATGAATTTACGAACAATTACGATCGCCGTTCGGGCGCAGTAAAACACGCGTTCCTGAAATTTATAAGCGATTAACGAAGTATACCTCCATGATTCGATTTTAATTCGGTACTTGACCGCTGTTGAGATTTATTCGCAATAAGTGAGTCGAGGGCTATTTAATAATTATTAATGGCGGCTCGTTTGGCTAATGAATTTACGGCGCACATGCTACCGAGAGCTTATTATTGGGCTTTGATACGGACAGATTTGGAGCATGTCATTTCACGACTGCGACGAAACGTTAATACTGAGTAATGGTTTCGATATCCGTGGTAAATGTGATTTATCCACGGAAAAAAGTCGATCCTGTAACTTATCTGAAAAATCGCGAACGATAGAGACGAGGCTATGAAACAAATACGCAAAACGAAAATAAATAAAACGAGAACGAACGAGGGGCGAAAGCGAAAAACAACAACAAAAAGTTAAACAAAATGTATAAACGAAGAGTAAACAGTGCTTTTGACGGTTCTTTTTTGGGAAATGAGCTCACCCGAAACATTTGAGTTCGAATTCATTAAATTCGAGTCTCTTATTATTCTAGCAAAGTTTTCGCGTTGTTTGACATCTAGCAGTTTGTTCGCCATTGTGTTCTTAACTTGTAATTCTATTAATGGATAGTTGTACTTGAAAAATCAAAGACCTTCTCGACGAACGTCAGTTGGCATTCAAAACATATATTAACCATCGCTATTATTATATTAAGTGTCCGCGATCCACGTGGGCGACAAGATTTTGACAAATCTAATACATAACTTTGTTGTTATATATGTATATATATTTTTTTTTCATAATAACTTACTGCATTATAAACTTCATACACACTCATTTCTGTCAATGCAACTTTTCTGGAAACTATGCAACGAATGCATAACACATTCCGTTGAATAAAGATTTGTGAGTTTTATATTCATGAGTCAAATGGTTTTTTTCTTTTGAACTGTGTGTTTCTGTTTACTGCATCCTTTTGCATTCAAAGAGTTAGCTCAACACATGACAGCCAGTGAAGTGAAATCTATCTTTTAAGATAATACTTTGATAAAGAAAATAACGTATTTGTTCTTGGAACAATTAAACATTTCAACTACGAATGCAAGTTTATTCTTATTATTGAATGTAATTTTTCGATATTTTGATGTCAAAATAAACATTCTGTAAAATATTATTGATTTATTTATATATGTATATCGAAATATGTAGTTTCAATATAGTTTAATCAATATTACCAATGACAAAAGATTTGAAGTGGATTATGGAGCAAATTCCATTGAAGGAAAGTTCCAAATTGGTTCAAAAGATATATAGTATTTTTATAATGAAATCTTCTCGTATAAAATTATACCGAAGTAATTACAAATTGTGTTACAATTTTGAGTTGTATTCATACAATAATTCTTCTTTTGTAAGAACATGCGATTATAAACCTTATTATTACGCTTACGAAATTGGATTTTTTTCAATATTGATTACAATATCGACATACATATACAATTTAACAAATATAAAAACTAGTTTGAATTTCTCATTTTCAAGTTTATATCTTCATGTGTTGCAGTATATCCAATATCCAATATCCAAGCTCAACTTAAAATTTTATCCTAATTGTGGGTTTTATTAATTTTCACAAAATAAAGAATTTTTATCAAAAACAGATGCAATAAATTTAGAGTTAAAAACAAAACCGAGATAATTTACAAACAATGCGAGTTGAAAGAAAGGAATTTGATAATACAATTGATAGAGAATCCACATTCTTCTTCTGTAATTTTGGCAGTTTCGCGTCATTCTTTGGACCTAAATAATGATCGAAAATGAGTCTGAAATAAGTGGCCTTAAAATAAAATTGGTTTTAAAAGTTCTTCTGTGGAATCCAAAACTAAAGGTTCAACTTTAATACTTCCTTTTTGTGGCAATTGTACGGTGGAAATAATAATCTATATCGGTCTGGTGCGTGTTCCAATTTCGTTGTTATACTGTTTTGGTTAGTTTCGGCTTTTGCGTGTCTCTGCTAACAGGACTGACCAAAATGTGAAGCCGAATTATTACTTTAAAAGGTTACTTTTGGACCAGTTATGCTCAAACTTGATTCTTTTAATGTATTCTGTAATCATTTCCCAAAAAACTTACTTCAGATTATTTATTTGTTCTTTGCCAGTCATTGAATATGTAGAGTATTTTTAAAATGACCATTTTTTGTTTCACCAAAGTTTCAGTAAACAACCGAAATAAACTATCGAACTGTTTAATACCATTATTAAATGTTGTCTATAAAAAATAGAAAACGATAAACGTAATTTATGTTAATAATAAATATAATAACTGCGAACATAATACAAAATGTACAACTTATGCGAATCTTACAAAATGTTGATTAATATGCATTAAGAATGTTTTGATTAAACTATACTTAAACGAACTAAAACAATTAACTAACTTCATCAATACATTCACGAAACATTAAACTGATACAGTCAGTTTCCTCTGTACAAAACAAAGCGATTTCTGCAAGTAATACCTAATGATGCTATTACCAACAGAGATAACAAAATATCCCCGACACCCATTCGAAATAAACCCTATCCGTCGAAATTGCCCAGCGAATTGCTACAAAATCGATAATGTATTGAATCAATAATCTATATTTATCGAAATATAGTTTAATGGATTAATTCTCATGAACAGCGTAATCGCAATAGTAGATGAAGGCAAAATGCGTTTAAGTGAACTCCAACTAATAATATTAAATTGCTATCAAAATACGCAATTTACTCTTTGAAATGTAACTAGAAATATAATTACATTGTAATGAATTTGTGACAGCATTAATATAAGTCTTTGCAATAATTTATATATACACACCTATAATATTTAAGTAAATGAAACCATTCATTAATTATATCGACTATTAAATTTTCTGTTAATTATTTTAACGATACTTTAATTATCAGTAAATACAAATAATAAATTAATGAAAGTAATTTCACCGTAAATTAATATTTTATCTAGTACCTATATATCAAGCACTCGTTGTACAGCTACTGTCACAATCGTCATCACCCTTTAATCTTAATTTTTTGTGCACTTGCTTGTATCATTTATTAAATCAAGCACCTTCGAAATGCAATGAAATAAATATAAATAAAAATAACGAACGGATTTTTATTTAAAAGAAACCTCGTGGATAATATAATACTAAAGAAATCGTATGGAAATAAAGTAATTAGCACGTTAATTTATTTACTAAATAAATTGTGAAAAAGGGACAGAAGAATTATACTTTTAATTACGATAATTTCACAAAGTCTTAGAATCTTGTAAAAAGTCACTTGAGCCGAGTAACCTCTGTTTTAATCTGCGTGTCTGCGACCTGATTTTCGGAAGCATTTGATGTAAAGTGGAACGGGCAAAGAAAATGGAGAAAATGGCGTAAGACCCGGGCTGTCAGTTCCCTTGACTTTGGAGGATTAAACGAGGCCTTCGGAGAAAAAACTCGTCGAGCCAGCTTGGAAAGTCTTTTTCTATTTTATTTTGTTGCTACCCTTTGTTTTTACTCTTTTACATTAAAGGACGCTTTTGTTCGTTAGATTATTCTCAAAGGTTGCCTAGCCTGCACTTTATTTTTCTTCAATATTATTACATTTTCATTTGTGAGCAAAAATACATTCATGGTTAAATGGCTCTTGATTTTACTTATTGATTATTATATTAATGAGAAATTCACTTAGAAGACATTATAATATGTTTTTAGATGTTCAATGCATATTATGTACTTGCGTAATTAGTTGAATATAATATTTATTTTAATACACTTTTGGTTTCGAATATATTACTATATGCTTTTAATATGTTTGTACTTTGAGATTTTTTAATATTGCTTAAAATTAATAAATTAATAATTTTCACGCACCAACTATGATAAAACATAACCTTAATTTAAAAGTTTCATTAACTTGCATATTAAAAATAAATGTAATAATACTTTCTACTTGCAAATAAGAACCTAAAAAAAGGTACTTATATATATATTTTATTATATATTTAAATAATTATATACATATATATAATAAAGATATGTAAAACCGAAATTTTTTCATTATCGATTTGCATTTCACAGAAAATATTTTTGATTGAAACTACCAAAAATGTTTACTACAATTCAATATATTAAAGTACATAAATACCTCAAAAATTATATTCAAAAATAAAACTTACGTTCTGTCCGAAATAATTATAAATATGTCCTAACGTACCTGCAACAAAAACATGTTTTTTTAGATATAATTTAATTATCCATATAATAGTTTATATCAACTATACATATATATATTTATAAAATATGTATTATTTAAATATATGAAGAAACGTTAATTACCTAATGAAAAAAAATATTATATACTAAATTGGCAATAGCGTATTCCTAATAAATATTACGTTTGTGAAGTTAACAAAACTAACTACTCAAAATTGAAAAACGACTAGTGGAAAACTTATCGCGTAAAACCGAATTTGCGGCTTGTTTTTGCCAATTAATTAGTGCATAATTTATCGCGTCCCATTATTAATTATTTTAGTCTAAAATTTGCAAAATCGAGTGTTATTTTATTTATTATAAAATATATTTCTCGGCTGCATCAATTTTTTTATCCGTATAATGTTACAAATATTTATTCTACTCAAAAAATGTTCGAAACATAAATTTTTTCTCCACTACTAATTCGCGAATTATTTACGATAAATTATTCCGTTTCAATTTTCGAAATAATCGTTAATCCTTTTTTTGCTAAGTCTTTTGCGTAGAATCGAATTTTAGTTCATTTATCTGCTTTGCGTTTGTTTTGCTATTTTCTGCGTGAAGTTAGCAAAACTATTGTTTTTTTGTTTTTTTTTTTTTTTTTTTAATTTTATCATGACAAATTTTTTAATTGCACGACTAATTTACTACTAATTAACGATCAATTTTCCACTAGTCGTTTTTCAATGTTGAGGAGTTAGTTTTACTAACTTTACAGACGTCTATATAATACATAAATAATAAATGTATGTAATGAATATTAAAAATAATAAATCATATAATCATATAATTATTCCCAACAGAAAAATTAATGTCATTTAATATTATATATTAAACAACAATATCATTATATAGATGCCTTTATAATTCTGTAAAATGGAAGTATCACTGATAAAAGATAAAAATAATGTTTTCTGCATAAATAGCTAGTAAGGTGCTATGACAGGTGCAAGACTGTAGTTGGATCCGCCCAGGCAAATTTGTAAGGTACAACATAATTACATTATACCTGCCTATAGACTAACGCTTTCACAAGTGTACCTGCTATTGGCAATCTTGTTCCTACACAAGTCACTCTTGCTTCTTCTATGCACCTGCTTCTCTAAATATGTTTCAAAATACCCTCTATTCAGTCTGTGGATGGTTAAATGGTGTTTTGACTAAAATACAACTAATAAAAGGATTTATTATTTACACATCGCTAACGTGTAAAAATTACTAACGTCAAGTTTTAGAACACGAATAATTTATAATAATTATATCAGGATTTAATATATAATTAGCCAAATATTATATAATTTATGACATCCTACATAGAACACACCTTAGGTTGGATTATTGATTATTAATTAATAAAAGCGATATATACTGAAAATTTAAGTCATTTCATTTTTAATTAATAATGTTATCAAATACGAAACAGACGTAACGTATCGTGAAAGTTTCATAAATGTTTATTATATGGCAGTTGTTTCTTTAAATACATAAACTACATAAAACTTTATACAAACTGTGTCTGAATAACTGTTATTTTTTTTCATCGCTGACAAACTTTCAAATTAAATATTTGTTTCCATATATCTATAAAAAGCATTATATATGATGCAATATGGGATAAAATAATGCGTGCAATAAAGAACAAATGTGTGTAATATACTGTCATTGTTCGAAAAAAACAAGCTACATTTTACATTTGTACAAAATTGAAGGAATATTTCCTAGACGTTGCTACTGGTTTTAGAGAATGTACTCGAAATTGCATCTGACGGAAGCACGTATGATTTCCGAACAAAAATGTCTACATTTTGAATATGACCTCTCGACATGTATGAATATATACTTCATCATTACAGTGAACAAAAACTTGGTAAGATGTATATTCGCATAAATTATATTCATAACGACAAGATTTACATTCATATTAAGGACGCGTAATTGGTTTTATTATTATTTTTGTATAAATCCTAATTTAGTATGAATTAAGATCTATATATATCATAATGGCTAATTAATGATAAATAATATTATGTAAAAACATACTGTAATTGTATGTGCATATGCTGCGATAGCAAAATATTATTCATTAAATAGCTATTAATTTTTTGATTGGCATAATAGTAGTGAAATGTATATACGCTATACTATAAAAAAGATCTCATTGCGGTGTACCCATATATTGATTTAAAATGACTTTGAACAATGGTGGAACAATTTAATGCATTATCGTATATGAGCAATTGATAACGAAAATGTATATACAAGTGTGGAGATATCGTAAAATTTGCACCGCATTAATAGATTGGTGGATATTATATATGTATGAAATTGTGTATGCTTGCATGCAAATAAGAAGTAAAATATACAATTTTATTGTTCAAATAATTATAAAACGTTACTTTTATAATTTTGATTTATTTGTCCAACTTTGTCAGCGAACACGTACATCACGGGATAATAATGTTTTATTAGTATTAGTAAGTAAAGTTCAGGATAATAAATAACGCAATTTAATTCAGGCGATACTCATAATTGCAAATAAGTCAATATTTTTTTAAATGTTTCAATATTGTCACGAAATAATTATTGTTTTCTCTTATTGCCTACATCCGATTAAACATATATTTATGCACGCTTCATTCCATTTCAATAATACTCTATGTATATCATAAACATTGTACAATTTTTTATATAATTACATTTTATTCTCTTACTAACATTCTTTAAATATAAAAAGTAAGTTTTTCTGAGAATGAAAGAATTAATCAAGTTATATATTTTTTTATTTTTATACGCAGACAAATAATTCTTTATACATTATATTGGACGTTTAATATAAATTATATTAACATAAACTGCTTACGTTACACGTAGAAAAAAGTTATATTAAACATTACTATAAGTCTGGCATTCCAAGGATATCGAAACAAAAACCATGCAAAATTACTATACCATACTAAAGTAACTTTTGTAATACCATACAGTACTTTTTACTATAATAAGATATTGTAAAAAATGTTATACAATTTTTGCACAGTACAATATCATATAAGAAAAATTACTATATCTTGTAAGAAAATTAACTATATCATATAAGAAAGTTTGCTATAAAAACGTATAGTAATTTCTGTATCATTAACTGAAATATCCTCCAAATGCTAGAAGTATATCAATTTCAATCGAATATTTTGCAGCATATAAATAGTAATATATATAACTATTCATTTATTTATTTATTTATCATACATTACGCCTCGGGAAAAAGAACCCGTATGAATGACTAGAAAACTAACTTTTGTTAACCAATGTTAAATCCTTATGTTTTATTTATTTTTATTTTATATATATATAATAATACATTAATTACATATGTACATTAAAAAGAAAAAGTTTTCCTATTGCAGACTTAATGCAAGTTTATACTATTATTATATATTTAATATCATAATTTCGCTTTTAATGCTTGCATTGATACATCGTTACACTTCATTGCACGTTCGTGTGTACAATAAATACATAAATACGACGCGTAGAATGCATAAATTAAGAGATTAAGTTTAAAGAGAAATATTAAACATGACTATTCTTAGATACGCAATTTTACGACGATGCAAAAAATTCCCAATCAAAAAACGTACTCCCCATCGGAACCCAATAAAGAATCACTCTGATTCAAAGGTCCTTGCGTTATCCTTATCGAAGATCACCGTGACTCTATATTCTACGTAATCTTGAATTTACGTTTCTGTGCGGTAATAACAATGCAAATAATTTGTTATTCCTTGCAATTTGCGTGCTTTTATCGGGGACGCGCGCGCTAGCTTTTGCACATTTTACGCTCCATTCGTATATTCAATTTTGCATATCTCCGGGTGCGTTATTGTGTTGTAAATTTCTGCGACTATGTGTTGCGAGCTCACGAACATTGATTCTACGCGGTGCTCGCAGCCGTTTCATATTAGGCGCTCCGCATTCGCAAAGCTGGACGTATGCGCCAATGCGGAAGCTCGGCGTTTTCTAGATATAGGAAAGTAGTTTATGCAACTACTTCCTGGTATCGTAATTTACACCCACAAAATGTGATTCCTTGCTGCCAATAACGAAAGCCTTTACTTTATGGAAGTAAGAGCCGGAGCTTTTGAAAATTTTGTTGGCAAATGTCTTAGCAATGTGCGCTTTAATTAACTTCTATCACGCTTGAATATATTTGCAGTTCTGACGTAATTTCCAAAGTTTTCGTTTTCCGAAATATATAAATGTGTAAATTTATATATTTCTGGGTGGGGTGTACATTACATCAATTTCCTTAGCGAGAGTAAAGTGAAACGAGAAAAACTATCTTCTTTCGTGTAAAAAATGTCGTCGACGCCGGAATATTTTTCTTTATTTTATGTACGACTTTTGTTCATAAACAAGCATTATGTATTAAGAAGTGCTCCCCGTGTGATTGAAGCCGCGCATTTTGCTTTGCGTGTTTTCGCACGGTTATTGCAGAATTATCAGTTGTTGTCAAGAAAAATAATTTTACGGTGAAAAGCGCGGTGTTCGATCAGCCCTAAAACTATTTAATTGTCGTGCAGCGGATAAAACGCTTTCGGTAAATCAAACACGTCGTGGCGCGTGTCGAGAACATCATGCGGAGTGACACATTAGAATACATTATTTATCAAGTGTCAATATAATTTCACACTTTGTGAATCGGTACAATGCTCGTATCAATCAGACATTCATAGCTACATATTAGATAGACAAATAGCCTAGAACCAACATTTTTATACGAATCGTGTGTTAATGAAGCGAGAATAAATAACGACGTGAACCATATTCAACAATTGTAATCAACTTTTGATCCTTTTGTTATGATATTATGCATTTGAATTAAACATCTTTGTTGTCGTTGGTACTATAATAACTTTCTGTTATGTATCATAATTAAAATATAGTATATATATGATTACAAAATCTTTTATGAAATTTAGAGAGTATACTATATCTTTATCAAATGCATAAAATTCAAATCAATTATGTAAGATTTCTTCATATTTGTTGTTAATGATAACAAATATTTAAAATAAGTTTTCAAGGGTTTTTATTTTGAATCTGTCTATATCTTAATATGTGTCAACTCCATATTAATAAATCCTCAGTAATTTTATAGCTGTAAACTTGTTCTAAACAATAATTATGAAACATTTTTCGATTCACAAAAGTATAGCAATGATAATAAAAAATTATATATTACACGAGTCGTTACATATATATCGCCATATATATGAGATCAGTTTGATATATAATACTTATTTAAATAGAATTTATTGATTATGCATATATTATTACATGTAAATAAAATATTATACGTACATAACGTGTATTTACAAATTTAACGCATTAATATATGTCGTTCACAATATATTTTCATTTTTAAAATATCTATTAATATATTTATGACTTCATCTGTTAAATTAAATCTCATACCTTATTTGTATATGAATAAATAATTGTTAAAATAAACAATTCTTCCGATCAAATAAAATAACACTAAATAAGAATTGTGAATTAAATAAATAAACATATTTATAATATAAAATGGTTTTATATATTTTTTTTCTTAAAACTTACAATATTATAAGTCTTGCAAATACATCTTACATATAAAAAAATACTTAATAAAATATAATATAGTGTAATAATAATAACAATAATAATAGAATCATATTAAAATATTTTAGAGCTTTTATCAAGCATGATACAAAATGGTAGTGGTCTTTGGATTTCTCTCTTTACTCCGAACGTGTAAAGTCTCGGATGAACTTTAAGAACATAACACTTCCTAAAACTGGTAGTTCACTGTGACAGTCAGATACTACCGGATTATTTTACTATCATATCACTGATGTAACTTTTGTTGACTGACATTGGTAACATGATCAGAATATTAATAAAAATTCAAAATATTATATTGTACCATGCATATGGAACGATAATATATTGACGTGATATGAACGCAATAATTTTTAACGAATTACAATTTAATTGGAAAAATGAGGTAGAGTTTTATACATTTTTATTTTTTTTTCACTATTCAAATTCCATTTATTTATTTATTTTATTACACTGTCAAAAGTACATCTTCGTTCACTGTTTATATAGAATTTCTACATAATAAATGTTTCAAGCAAGTTGTATACATATTAGTTTTACAGGATTAAAAAAAAGGATTATAAAATACATATGAACTTAACACTAAAATTAAAGCAAGAATTACTTTAAGCTCCGAAATATTAAATAAACTACTTTCCCACAGATAACAAGTAAAATCTGAATTCTATCACAACACGGTATTTTAAATTTAATACCAGAGACTGATGCGGTATATAATGAATCGAAATACGTGCAAATTTCAAATTGAGCGACACGCACCTTGAAGTGTTGGATTATGTCATAGCCAGGTAGTTAGGGATTCACATGTTGATTCCGTAATTTATGGAACTGGATTAGAATCAACACTTCCGTAGATGAATCAACGAGGAAGTGATTTTCTCCCTTATTATGATGAAAGTCGTGTACACATGCAAGCATAAACATCGTGAAAATATATAATTTTTAATGATGCATCCACAATTCCATGGCCTTTTGAACACAATAGCTTCGGTACAACCAATATCGTTAGATGCATCCGAAGATGTTCCGCATTGGTGTTGATCAACGGGAAATACAGAGATCGGGATTTAAAATGATCTGACAACAATCTCGTGAATGAACTTTGAGAAGACTCGAGTCAGATAGAAATTAAAGATATAATCTGTGAGTTTAACCTATCACTTATTCAACCTCGAAGAACTTGTACTGATAAGAATTTGAATAGAGTTAGGGAATTGCAGCGCATGCATCAAAAGGTCGAAATATTCTAATGGTTTGCATTTCCTGCACATTTAAAGTCGAATTCAAAAGACTTTAAAAATAGTTGGTAACTTGAGTAATAACCCAGCACACGTTAAAAAATAATTTAAAAAGTAATTTTAAATTCAAGAAACATAGAAATATGATGGAGTACTCATGGAAATTAACTATTAAATGAAAACTTAAATACAAGTATTTTTATTGACGGAAATGAAGAAATCTTAATGAATGAAATTATTTATATTCTCGTATAGACCTAAAAGCAAATTTAGAATAATTTCTAATTATTCTTATGCGATTCCATAAGATTTCTTATGCGACGGATATGGATCTGGAGGGATTTTACTAAAAAAACAAGAATTCAGACTATCTAATCATTTTAATTAACATTTTGAATCCGTAACAAATGTCAAATCCATTTCTCAATCATTTCAAAATATACATTAAATTCTACATAAAGTTTCTTTTCAGTGTAATTAATCCTAAAAAAAAATAAAGTCTAAATCCGACTACATTAGTAAAAACACAAAATTAAATTTGCAAGACCCTGTATCTAAATTATATGAAATAATTAAAATACTTACGCATCGTGGTACACCGAGAAAAAAAATATTTCACAATTTACTGTATAATATATCAAAAGTAGACAATACGTAAAAACACAAAAAATTACTACATTATATATTAAAATTGTCTACATAAACTTGAATGTATTATTATGTGCATTGCCAATTTTACTTTCTTATATAGTAATTTTCTTGTATTTTCACGTATCGTCCACTTTTGATATATTATATAGTAAATTGTTAAACATTTTTTTTCTCAGTGTACCAATTAGAAAGTGCAATTTTTGCTTTGTTTTTGTTTTTGCAAGTTACAATATAATAAATATATTTGAGTATAACCGGTTTCGTCGTAAGCTTAGAAAAATGTAACAAAAAGCGTTTCGAGAAAAATGTAGATTTTAAGAACAGTTTTTAATGTAGAAATTTACGTAGCCCCGCGTACTAAACGGAGAATGTGGAAACGAAATTTGCTTCGAAATTTGAACGATGGTTTATTGATTTCGTAAATATCTTTGCGTTTCAATTTTATATATCGTCACTTAGAAGGAATGAGTGAAACGCGCACACAAGAATCAGCAAAGCGTATACGTGAAACGTCGATGGTTATGCAGTACGAATAAGCATGCGTCTTATTCTATTTACATTAAACCGAATTTCTATTTGATGTCGTTAATTGGGGTGGTGAAACAAGCCCACGCAAATAACGAATCATCACAGAAATGTTGTTTACTACCACGAACAAACAACGAAATCGTGGCAGCCAAAAGCAAAACCCGAGATACTGCGTGCACGGAATTTGAGTATCGATACTTAAATAAACGTGTGCTGTTTTTATTCCTGTTTCTTATTTGACTGTTTCCCAAAATATCGGCGCAAACGCATTATAATTTACCATTGCTCAAGTTACTATTATATCATAATGATTCGAAGCATTATGAAAAATTCGTTTTCCAAAACGTGTAGGATCGTTTGCCAAACTTTCGAGTTTATTGTAATAAATTTGATGTCGCAATTTAAATTAAAATGTAACATTACGTTTATAAAATTAAATCTGATACTTACGTTGCAAACTGTGCATTTCGTTTATATTATCACAAACATAAACACATACATAAAAGAGTAATACATAAATTAACAAGACACTCTTCATTAGTTACACGGTAAATACTATTTTGCGGTATCATTTTCATTATTTTAATATTAAATTTGCACGGAATTTGTTAATGAAACTTTTAGCTTTAAAATATTTAATATTAAGTCTTAATAACCCATTTTATATCATGTTGTAAACCAAAGAGTGAATTCGCAACAATGTGTAAATATATGCATCAAACAAAATGTACGATAAAATTGCCAAACATGTTTTCGAAACAGAATTTTTGTTTAATATATAATTAATCACTTATTGTTTCCCTAGTAATTTGATTAATATATTACTAATATATGAGTAATATATGAATGATATGTTGAAAATATATGATCCATATATTAATCAAATTACTAGGTTTATTACACGGAATGAAAACCAGTATTAAAAATTATTCATAAACTATCAATTGTGTGACAGAATAGTTGTATTTTGAAATAATACGTAAAACTTCAGCAATTTTGACTAAAATATGTGCAATACTTTCTAATTTTTAAGTATAATTTAAAAATAGAACACTAATGTCACACATTTAATATTTTGCTAGTAATTTTTAATACAATGTTTCTTTCCGTGTACGTATTAAGTTTAGATATGATATCAAAAGATGCACAAATATAACGATTTGTTCAAAATCAAAATATTTTAATCTCATTTACACGATTGATACCGAATTAACGTAATTTAATAAGCAAAATTCTGTTGAGGAAAAAAAATGCTCAATTTGTGTTTTGTGAATGAGACGTCCTATAGATAAGCATTTATAAATTCCTCACGTAAACGGTAACAATGCTTCTGATAAAGCAGGCAACCAGCCAGCTAGTCATCCAAACGAGGTTTTGGTTGTTGCAAGCTTGTACAGTCGCGTTCACATAATGCTCATGTCACGACATAGCGTGCTCAATCTTAGCGTAATTAATGGACAGCGTCTACAAACTATGCGCTTTATTTAAGCCGTTCAAAATATAAAGGCAAAAAATTATTTCTCCAAACAGAGTTTGTTAATATTAAAAATGCTTAAATGCGGGATCATGTAATCACGATTTTCACGACACCGTATACGGTCAACTGTAATTAAAGTTATAGAGACACGGGAGTAAATTGAAACAAGATTATTGTTTTAATTAGACACGCTGAATACAATGACAGAATGTTTATGATGAAAAAGGAATATGGTTATATGTAAATCGTTTCTGGACATAATATTACGAAAATGGCTATGTAAAACGGTTATGTATCATGCAAGATTATTAAATGTAATATAATGAAGATGAAAAATATAACTTCGTACTTAATTTATAAAGCACATGATACAATAATATTATTGTTTACAAAATAAAAAATACTCAAAAGCATAATATTATATATAAAATAGAAACAACAAGAATAACATTATACTCCACAGTAGTTTGATGTATATATTTTTGCCAATAAAATTGACTCGTTTGAATTACTAAATTTACGGATTTAATCCGTATTTTTTATTATTAAATATCTAATACATATTACCATAATTATAATGGTTATTTAATGCAAATCGAAAACCGATTTATTGAATTGAAATATATATATGATATATTATATAATTTTTTCATTAAACTTCGGTAATTAAAATTAATGAAAACAAGATATACGTCTAATATTCTGTAAAAAATGAAAAATCTGAATGGTGGTTATCTAAGCTCCAAAAAGGCTTGGAAAAGCATTTAGAAGTGAACAATTTAATTTAATTTTCTTGAGTGAGAAAATAAAAGGAACGAAAGCCCTTAGTCTAGCATTTCCTCGGCAGCTTCTGATGTGGTGCCATTATCATAGTTTAGATTCCAAATTACTCGACAATAACGTTGAAAAGTTTTATACGACTATAAACTCGAAAATGTGATGTTACGAAGAATAATCTACCTTTGTGTCCGACCAAATCTTGTTTCAATGAGGCACCGCGGTTCACTGGACAACGGGCTGGTCGTAATTAGGTATTTGTCAATTGCACTAATTAGTGTATTGTGGCAGGGCGAACCTTGCGGTTGTTGCGTTATTTTGTTTTCCAACATTACTTTATTGATTGCCAAGCTAACTTCATAGAGTTAGATCCCAAGCGACGCCCTTATAATTGGCTTCAATTTCTCAATTCCTTTCATGTCCAATACGAAACTCTATGAACTGACTAATTTACCCTTTTGACCACTGCCTCCCACCACTTTTAAGTCAAACGCATATTAAGCAATAAATGGCCAAACGTTGGCCAGATTTGTTACCCAGTTATATTACAGTGCGACAAAAAGAAAATATGATTTCACAACCAAATGTACTTTTGTCATTATCATACGGAATATATTAATTATTTTATACAAATAATTTAATAAGAAATAGCAGAAAATATACTTAACTTATAGACTTAATAATACCAAGAAATTTTTTTGTTCTTGTCTTATTAAAGATAATTTGTTACTACCTATTTTACTTTTTTACATTAATTTGTTTATATATCTTAGTAGTTAACATAATTAAATATATATATTTGTATTAATATATTATATATATATATTCACTTTTATTATAATAATCATATATTATTGCACACAACAATAATCGTCTTTCAAATATAAGTATTTAAATTTAATTTTACAATATAGATTGCTCCACTACATAAGGATATTTTAACAAAATAGTTTAGATATTGAATCGAAATTGTTTGGCGCGTAACTTATAATTACATACATTAAGTATTTCGGCAGAAATACCAAGATTGTTCACGTGATAACTATGAGAACTTATCAAATCAATCATAAAGTATAAAAACCTTGATTTACGCATGAATAACTACTACCAACTAAATCGAAATATAAATATCAAAAGACTACCATGAAAGAATAACTCATGTTTCTCCAAAACAAATTTCTCCAGTCCTATATATATTTTATTATTAATCTGCAATTAAGAAGTGACGAAGCTTATATACAATATGCATAAAAGGTACTTTAATGAGAATTATTGCTTCATTACACATTCTCTTTTTATTTAGTACGTATTTATTCGATGATATTATATTAATATCATATTATTGTAATTGACTTTATTCTTTGATACTATATTATTAAGTAATGAAATTCAATTGGATTAATTGCAATACTCGGATTAGAATATTTCTTTACATTTGCAGAAACAATATCAAAAAAAGTATTATCCCGTGGTTGAAACCGTACATACAAAGACAAGTTGAAAGTTTTAAATTGCCATTACAAATTCATAAGCATATAGATATAATTTTAGATAGTTCAATTTAAAAATAAATCTGGGTCTATATTTTATTAAGAAATTTATGAATTTATCTTTTAAACTCTTTTATTAAATTTTTAACACAATCCAAAGTTGAATTCAAAACTAAATATCAACATTATTTTTACTTTTATCCTTATAAACAATCAAACAAATTGAGCCACAAAACTATATTTTCATTAATTCACAAAACGTATATATACAAATGAAGTTTTACCCAAAAAATACTGCATCGATAATTTGTTTAACTAATATCTAAGTCATTATCCCCCTTATAAAGCAATATAAAATCCATTTACCTATTCTTATGAACTGAATGGAGTAATTAAAAAATAAAAAGAGAATCATTTAACGCCATCAAATTGTTAACTGCGATGAGCAATTAAAGTCAAAAAGCTCCGAAAAAATTGCAAAAAAGAGAAAATTCGAAAAAAAGTGGAATGAAAACACTTAACAAAACAAGTTAGTTTATTGCGCCCGAAACGTGCTCGGCATTATGACGCTGAACTTTTTTACACCGACGAGACTCGCGAGGGAACTAAATTATTCAATCACATTCACGGCTTCCAAATTGCGAACTCGCTTAGGAAACACTTACTCGAATACATTTACAAGGTCTTTTCTTATTTGCATAAACAGCACTGTTGCACCTTTTGTGCTCCTCAGCGACAGCGCGACCTTTCGAGGGTACACATCTTTCGTCGTTTGTTCGTGCGGGCGCCGCAAATTCACAACGACCCGGTAACGCTATTTGCAAGTGATAGTCACCGAGCAGAACGTGGAAAAGTATAATGAAGGTTCTTTGAATACTTTTTAGAAATGTATACGAAACACTGCGTTTGCATTTCACACGAAAACCGATATTTTCCTTCTCGGTTTCTATTTCGCATAGATCTAAACTTGTATTGTTATCTCGTTTACTGATAATCATAATGACTATAGATCGCATCGAATATGTATGCTTAAAGTTATTATCAAATCGATTAATTATATTTCTATATATAAACAAGAAAGTAATGGATTCGTGTTTTCTCAATAATAATCATACAAATTTGGTTCGATGTTTATATTTATTTTCCATACCTCCAATACCTGTTTAGGACTATTTCGCATAAAAAATAGATTCTAATAATTAAATTAATATTATGAATACTGTTTAATAAGTTTAAACAAATTAGTAAATTACCTTAGAGAATAAGATCTAATAAAAATAATACTTATTATCTTGCTAAGACAGACGTATATAGATCATATACTATACTTATGAGATCATATCTAAACTGTTAAAACTGTATGAATGTACTTGAAATATATTACACCTCAAGTTATAATAATCAGTTATCTTAAATCCGTATTATTACATATACACACGTTCTATGATTACAATATTAAATTACATAGATATTACTTATCAAATTTATTGTTTTACGACATTGTAATTCTTTTAACAGCACGAAATCTTTTACTTCTGTAAAATAGTTAATATCCAATTAATATTGGTTACATACATACTTTTGAATATTTTTTTTAAAATATATTTATAAATTTATTATACTAATATTAAAAATCAAAGGTATTAAATAATTCCGTCAATAATACGTTTCACATTGCTTTTATTCAGCTTGACGTTAAAATATAAAACTTGTAAAATCACAAATGAGATCAATTCGAATCTGCATATAAGCATATCTATACGATAATTTAAATTACCCTAGTTTCGATGGTCTGTTGATGCATCAGATTTGAGTGTTGATCCAATACATTATTTCTTATGTAAAATCCATCTTCATAAAATTTAATAATAAGCAAAGTGAAGATATATTATTCCCATAAATATTAATGTCCATGCAAATTCGTAATTGAAACAATTTATAGAATTTATGGCATTATTCCATTAGAGTTTAATGTTATGCGGCATTTAATTACCGAACTAAATTTATTGTTACAAAATTTATCTTTTCTCGGTAAAAAGGAGCAAACATTTTTCATAATATATATGGTTAATGTAATTTTTATCAAACTATTCAAATATACATCACACTGTCCAATGGATACCAAGTATTAGATTAAAATAATGATTAATCAGTTCGACTGAAATTGATTTAAGTAAAAAATAGTAACTTTTAAATATAACATAGTCTAATTAGACACTTTTATGTTTATGTAAATATCTCAAATAATTTATTTCCATTATCAGGTGCAGTTATGTATAGCACCCTTAGAAACAAATTTGTATTGTAATTTTGGTGATGCTTAAAGTACCGTTTAAAAATAATTCTATTAAACTGATTATTAATCAAAATGATTAAAAATTAAAATGTTGTTCGTGTTTAAAATTAACGAAAATGATAAATGTAACACATTAAAAATACTGGTAAAAGAATTGCACATACGTAAACTTTAATCGTGCACATTTATAAATAAAAAAAATGGATTTATTAATAAAAATTTTCGTTTATAATTAAATTTTAATTTTTAAGCAATAATTAACTCGAAAATAATTGATTAGATTACATTTATATTTAAAAAGCCTGTTATTGTTTATTTTTAAAATATAATACAATTTTTTAATTATATTAAATTAAATATTGAAATAACATGCAGAAAGATTTTTTGTTTTAAACAGAATAATTTCGAAATATACAACTTTTTTCTGCAACGTTTATTCTTATTCTTATTATTATTTACTTTATTTATTTTTTTTTTCCTGATTTTTCGTTTTTACAAAGTTCATACTGAAATGCCGTGAAAGTATAAAATAGGTAACGGTTTTGATTTAAAGCTTTGTATATTTTTGGTTCATGTCCAGTCTTTCTACATGTTTTCATCCTTTCCATTTTGAAATTTATCACCAGAAGCAAAAATGGTTTGAAAATAAATTAAATTCCAAAAATACAAGGGTATCAACAAATAAGTGTAGTAAATATTAAAGCACAAAAATGAAACACTGTTCTAATGTTATATTTAATAACAATATAAACCTATCATTACGGTAAACTCATACTCATTCTTCGCATAATAATTAACATTTGTTTGATGAACGTTGCGATATAAATTATACCCAAAAGATAACATATTCAACGAATTAAACGTCATCTTGATTATTATGCTGCATCAACCTGAAACCGAGATTCAAAACGATACCGTCAGTCTTTTTTTCAGCAAACCTGTTTCAACCGGCCGGGTTTTATATTGTTTTTGCGATATAGTAAAGTGGCGTACCTCCCACGTGAGCTAGAGTCGCTCGATCAAGAGGTGCTTCCTGCGTTTCCACTTTTGCACGTATCCTACGCGCGACGTGAGTCCCTCCTTTCTTCGCTCTTTCCATCATGTTTTCTCTCTCTATTGAACACGTTACCACGTGAAAGGTAACATTTTCTGAAACGGACGACGTGTCATGCATATAGCGGCTCGCGAAACAGGCCGAACAAATTATATACGTATGGGTTAGTTATAGCGAACGCATACGTGGGATACATACTATTGTTACTGAATTTGAAAACTGAAAAGAAGAAAAAAAATAATAAAAAAAAACAAAAAAAAATTAAATATAAAACGGAGAAATATCGAAAAAGTACCGGAAAAGAGCGCGTTTCTCAGCGTAGATATATTGCATATAGTGGCATGTTATTCCAATGGTCCATAACCGAAGCGAAGCAACGGGCGATCGTATTACTTCTAAATGCATTTTAGTAGCGACTTACGTCGAATCATGGATCTTCGCCGGTTAATATCTCGCGCGCGAGCAAACTTGCGTAACGTGATTAAAGTGTTACGTTACGATAACTGGCGAGTCAGTTTATACCGTTGAGTTGTGCTAGGTGGCGCTCGGTTACTGTGAGTTTGGTCTAACTTGTTTGGTCGTGGTGTTGCTCGTAATTGGCTTCGAGGGATTGTGGTATGGTATTTTCAGTTGATTTGTCCATTAGTTAACTACTTAATATAATTATTCATATTATGCCATCAACTATGTTCTATGATTTCAAAACGTGAATTTGCACCGTTCAATTGTGTAATTTTAGCATATAAAATTATATATATATATATTTTATGACATAATTCAATATATAATGAAATAAATATACATAGTTAGAATGATATATAAATACACATATATACGTATATATAGATAAACTGAATGAATACATATATTTATACGTGAGGTATTCTTTTGCGGCTTTCCATGAAAACGAATCATGAGTCACTGTCTCGTGTTGACTGTCCAGACT
>JABFQC010000788.1:0-23346 GCA_022817085.1 Psilanteris sp. ZL-2020
TTCAGTTTATTCTGTATTTCATGTTAATTTTAACGCCAAAATTTATATTTTAGTATACATATCTTTAAGTATACATATCGTTACTGTTAAGAACAGTAAAATTTTCTGTAATATTTCTCTCAGTGTACGATGAATCCTATGATTGCGGTGTTATACTGTGTAAATTGCAAAAATGTTTTAATAAGTACAATTTAAGATTTAAAAAGTACAACTTGAGTTGCATTTATTGAAACATTTTCAATATAATATTACGTTTTATGCAATTATCACTATTTCCACGTAGAAAAATGTTATATTAAAAATTAGTATACACATTATTATATTTCAAGAATTTGGAACCAGATATTTCTAAAATTATTATACATCCTCTACAGTACAATATCATCTAGCCAAAATAACTATATTTTATAAGACAAATTTCTATAAAGTATAGTAATTTCCTTAATACTAATCAGGATATCCTTATAAAGCTAAATAATAAATAAAGTACACCGCTAAATAAGTGTCTTACATGTCACGATTTTAAGACACAAAGTGACTTATTTAAGTCACCAGCTGTCTTAATATAAAGTACTTTGCATTAGAATAAGACACTTAGGCGTCTCAATTAAGACGCTTTGTGTCTTAAATACGATACGTATGCTATTTGTTCTTTAACAGTGTATGGTATTTTATCATGTAACTTTTTTCTCCGTGTAACACTGCCGTCACAGGATTCATCGAATACGTTGTAATATTTAATAAATTATTTCTCTCGGTGAAGTTTTAGGTCTTTACTTTAATGTCGTCAAATTAATCTTACAAACAACAATTTTCTGAGGTAAATTTTTCCAACTGTGAAAGTGTCTTAAATAAAATTCGTGCGTCATATATGATTTTAGAAATGTTAGAACCCAAATAGAGTAATTTGACAAATTCACCCTTACAATATGACTGTCGCATTGTAAAAATCAATCTCAATTTCTATACGGCAGCTTTTACGGCTTTTATTGAAGCAAGCACCCATTCAAAAATATATAAACAGTCAAGTATTGCTTTATTTCTAAAATTATATCGCGAGCTTTGAAATAAAAGACTCGAATAAACTCGGGCAACGACAAAACTAACATTGCTCACGCTCACGTAAACTCGCAAACAAAAACCGAAAAGGCGAAAAGTTTCCGCAAATCATTGGTTTCGAGAGCAATGATTCGTGTCGCAGCCTTGGCGTTGCTCGAATTCAAGAAGACTGCGGCTCGCCGTGGATCGCGATGGCGCGTGAGAATACGCGCCTATATAGCTATATACGGCTCGTTTTTGCGAGGTCGTGCGCGCGCGCGCGCGAGAACTTTGATAAGCGGACGCAGAAAAAGAGTCTGACAAAGAAAAGCAACGGCGGAAAGAAGCGGCGCAAAAAGTCAATACATTTAACGCTCGTTCGAGTTCTCAATGGAATATCGAAGGGTCACCGAAAATGACCCAGTTTCTGACGGCCAATCCTTGCCGGCGTAATTGCGTAACTTTGCTCGACCGAGCGTCAATCGGGTCGAACGAAACGGACCAAAGCGCGGCGGCGTCCGAACGGAATGCGTACAAATTTGAACAAGGATGCAACGCCGGTCGGGATCATAATCGTCGTCGAGGCTCCTTCTTGGCGAGTTAATGAATTTTTCATTGAGATGCAAAGTGGCTCGTAAAGTATACAACACTTTCGTTCTACCACCCGTTGGCGCAGAAGCGCGGAGATGGTTATAAGGGGATCGATCCTTCAGTCCTGCGCGAGGATCGTTCATCGCCATCAGAAGTCGGACAAATGAAATAACAAAAAGAAGTGTGTTCCTGAATTAGTCGTCATTAGGGTCCCGATGCGAGTGTCAGCGGGACAAACAGGAATCCACTCTCGTGACTTCGACTTGCTTATCGGTGTGTGCTGCGCGCCGCGTTTGGTCCTCGGCTCGTGACGTTTCGGAACAAAATCCTCGGACGGCCACTTTTTCATGCAACAAGTGCGAATGTGTGCGATTGTTGTAATTTTTAGATCACAAGCGATCTCGCCGGACGGACTGATTGATTGATTGATTGATTGATTGATTCAACTCGCTTTCCATTTGCATTTAAAACGAAACGCTTTAATGATTTAAATAATTGTGTCATCTTTCACGCATCTAGTGTTATAACTGAGTTTTTTTTCTGCTTTTAATGATGCCTGTTATGAATACTAAAGATAAACGATAAAATGACGAATGTTTGAAAGGTAAAATTATTTTCTTGTTCGTTGACCCTTTCTTTTAATAATCACCGTCTCATTTGTTATGAAAAATAATGACGTAAAGGAGTGAAGGAAAATATGATATATGTTTGTTTTATGTATCACTTAACAACCGACGCTCTAATGTTTTTAATATTACGCAATTTATGCTTTTATACAGCATTTGACAAAGGAAAAAAATATGTTTGATAAATACTTTTAATGTACAGAATGTTGAGGTTGTTTGAACAAATTTGATATTGATATACATATTATTGTAATTATTTTTGTTACAGTAGAGTTTAGTTTATTTTTATTTATTTCTTAAAGTGAAGATCATTTAAAATTGTATAAATTTTTAGACAAACGAACGAAAAAAATATACGGTACCAGGGCCGTATTAAAAATGTTCAATATTTACACGCAGAAAAAGGTTGAATTAAAAATTACTGAACTTTTCAGTAAACATGAATGAATGTTTGTAAATAAATACGTATATATGAATTTATATGAACAAAATATAAATTTCAAATAATTATCACGATAACACAATTCATTCTTTATGTATTCACGAATCCATTTAAGTCTAAATATTTAAAGTAAAAAACTATATCAACTTGGTTGGCCACGGCAGGTGATTTCTTTTGTAAACGTACTATGTTAAATGTCATGCTGACCAAATTTTAGTTTGCTTCAGCGTAAACGATTACATAATCGCATTTGTGGTTTTGACATAATCTTTGTTCTACGTACACTTTGTTATATAGGTCAGAGATTATGGTCTAGATATAATACTTGTATTTTAATCGATTTTATTGAAATAAATACAGAGAATACAATTAATATTAAAAAAAGTGTTTAACATATACTATAATATTTCATATATTATCAAAACAATATCAATCTAACAAAAGTAAATATATTAGATTATTATAATTTCAATATACTTTTAAATCCCGAAACAGAACAATATAAAATATATATATATATATATATTTATAACATGGGCAGAAAATTATTTTATCAATAAAAATTTAATAAATAATAATGCAATTTTAAATTTTTCAAAAATTTTTATTTTTTCATAAAAATTATTACTGCACTGAGAATATTTACATATTCTATAATTAAATAATAAAAATTGATGTATATTGCAATAAATTACAGTTATAATTTTAATAAAAACTATATTTTCAATAATATGTATTCAAATGAAATTTTCATTAAATTCATATAATAATTCAATATAATATATTTAATATTTTCATCTTTGTAAATACGTTATTTTATGTTACTCATCATTATGTTGATCAGTTTTTTTTCAGTCCATATATAGTTAATTTAAAAGTTCATTTGGAAATTTTAATAGATAACTATTTTTAATAATGAAATTGCTTCCTTTAAAGGGATACAGATTCGTATAAGTATAAATCGACCCCTGCTTAGAATAAACTATACTCGTATATAGTATATATTAATGTTAAATTTTTTTTTTTTTTGAAACCTTATACCACTACAAGATGTTCAAATGGAAATAAAGGAATAAAAAAAGTGTTAACATACATTAACGGTGAACGAAGGGTGGATGCAGGTGCTATAAAGTTTGCCGAATAATTTTTTGTTATTGTGCAATACGTGACTTTAGACATTTTTGACAGGTTGAAACGTACCTGCGTGATGTCACACGCGCGTTCCCTCGTTTCGCTTTAATTCTCCTTTTCTGTTCCTTGTAACGATTCGAAAGGGAATTTTATGCGCGACTTTGGAATTCGTTATAAGTTTTTACATGCAAATAAGATTATACATTCCTCGAAAACTGTGCGATTTTTTAAGTCCCGTAAAACAGAAATTGCTAACTCTAAGCTGTTAAAACGATCCTTTAACCATTAGAACAATTTTTCATGGGTCTGATAATGAGTTCAAATTTGTATAAAAATATAATTTATGTACGACATATATTCATATAAAATTATACGTCAATCGTTTAAGCAATTTTTGTTGTTTACTAAAGGAATTTTGTATTAATTATATTATACAACTTAATAGGAAATATAAATAATATATAAATATATATATATATTTATAAAAAGATTTTGATTATTATACAATTACTTCCACTCGAAACGTTTATTTAGGAAATACATTATTGAATTTAATCTAACGGTTGTTTCTTAACGACTAATATTAATTATTATCAGTTTCAATAAACAATTTAAAATAATGTGTCTGACTTTCAAAAGACTGACATTTTGTGAGAAAAATATTCTTCGCGCGAAAATGACTCGATAATTACAAGCGTGCTGTATCTTCTTTTCATTCTTCAATTTTCATTGGCTTCTGCTCATTTTTCGCTTCGTTCCCGTATAGTTGAGATTTTTCGTTTTTATTGTAATCGGGAATGCGATTCCTCATAACGCTACGATCGCTGAAGTAATTCATTTATTATGCGCATAAAATGGTAATTCTACGCAAGAAATATTCTTTTGTCATCGAGCATCCGCGAAATGTCAATCTCAGAGGAATAGGATTATAAACTTTGATGCTGAGGCGTCGTTTGATTTACATACGACTTTTATGTTGATATTTAAAAGGGGCTCGTGGAAAATATTCGAATTACTTATAATTATTTTTGTTCGGGAAAAATATTGCACAATTTATCGCGGCGGCCTTATATATTTATATAATATTATCTAATTTCGAAAAAGTGAATAATAAATGTATTTATGAATTGAATTACGCGAAAATTATGGTATCCTTATTATAATTACGAATTAACCTTTTTCAGTGCAAGATAATAAATTCATCAGCCTGCTTTGTTGAATAATAACGCAATTTACAAGCATTCGACTACTGTGCAATGTTAACGAGATTGAGTACAAATATGTCTCGTAAGTTTAATGACTTATGCCTAGATGCGCGTCATTTTTGAAATATATATATATTGCTAGTGTTAAGTCACCCATCCGCTGAAAATGCATTAAAACCTTATTGCCGCGTTTAAAAAACAAAACATAAATTGCACACAATTTATCTACACTGTCGACGCGTAAAAATAGCTCGAAAGAATTTATACAAATATTTGTCATACTCGAGGCATCATTTTTCATTCGACAATTCACTTGATATATAAAGGACGTTCGTAGGTTAGATGCGTGGAGCAGTTATAATGCATAACAAACTTGAAATGTAATCAGCTGTTAATTTGAATTTCATTCATTTCAAAAATGTTACACTAAAAATTACTGACAGTACCGTAAATATTATTAAAAACACAGTAACTTACGGACAAAACAAAAATTTAGTCACAAAATACCGAACTTTTACAATAAATATTGATGAATTTTCAGTATATATTTACAAACATTCATCAATGTTTACTGAAAATTTCAGTAATTTCTAACTGAAATTTTGTTTTGTCCTTGAGTTACTGTGTTTTTAATAATATTTACGGACCTTTCAGTAATATTTAATGGTACTTTTTTCTGTGTGTATAATCGTCGTACTGAAAATTAACGTCGTTGATACTTTTTATATAAATCATCCGAAAAATTAATCTCTTAGTGATCAGTGTCCGTATCTTGACTTATCGGCATTGTACCAATCGGACTGAACGACTGTCAGCAACGATACGGTTAATAATTTTATTCAAAAATTAATACTTTTTTTCTGTTAAACATTTGTCTTTGACCGTAATCGCGTTAGCGATTTTCAGGTACTGTACAATTTATGTTTTTTTATGCATTTTTTCATACCGTTCGGTCGTTGTCTTTATTGATGAATGGCGTTGCGTAAAATGGAAATGTTGCTCGATAACCGCAACGTTGACAACGCTTCTTTCATTCTCGAATGGTTTTAATAGCGCGGAACTCGTCAATGTGTTGTTCCTGTTTAATTAATCACAGACATCCTTGATGCATTATAACTGTGCAATTTTTGTAAACCGTCTCCGCATCGGAGTTTCGCTGCGAAAACAATGGGTGTGATATTGCGACTGTCGTCAACCGCGAATAATTTATGTTTAGCGTTGCAACACTGCGCCAAAAATAGAACTTAACGTTCATTTAAGGCGTTGATGTATAATTTAACACGAGTAGAAAACGTAATACATTTTCGCGGTATTCTATTCGCAGATCGGTTAAAGGGCATTTTTACGTATAAAATATTTTGCATGCAAATTGAACAAAGCAAACGTTGCATTGACAAATGTTCGGCACAACAGTCACTTCGCTTACGTGCTGCCAACGTCGCGGAATGAGTATACAATGAATGTCGAAATATAAAAATTACCGGAGGATATTCCACTTTTTTTTGTTCAATTACACGTAGCGTATGATAACAAACATATTTAGTTTGAATTGGATGGATGGAGAGCCATTAGACAAAAATCAACGATTACGTAATTTACGGGCTCGCGAGGCTCACGTAATTGTATTTATAATAGACACTGATTAAAATTCCGCGAATTTGTTGCAGTGTGCGTAATTAGCTTTGCAAAACGAACAGGCCGTTAAAATTTGTTCGCGCATTTGTCTATCACGGAAACGAGTAAATCTGTCCGTTTACTTTGACATCTTCATACATAAATCGAGTCGTAATTCGTATTATTCGATTCTTGAAATTGAAATTTGCGTGGCGCAAGTCGAATTCCCGCTGATGTCGCACAAATTGGGATAAATATTGCGCGGCCGTGATTGCTTTCCCACATATATTATAATATCGTGTACCAAAGGGAAACTAAAATCGTAGCCCACTGCGAACGCAAAAAAAGGAAAAAACATAATAATAATAAAAGAAAACACCAAAAGCAACGAACCTTTCGCGTTTTATCGCAACAATTATCTGGACATCCGGCAGCGTGGGCCCGCGACTTCGGGGCCCGATTAGACATTGCATTCACGTTTTGGACGCTTGCAAACTAGCCGGCGTAGATTGCCGGAAACAATTAGGCTGAAAAAAGTGAACGTTGCAACGGGACCAAATAATGCTAAACTGTGCTCGCATCGGGGTTGAATTTGTGAACTATTTTCGCGAAGAACTATAATCAAGACGAATCGGGGCATCGGTCGGTCGAGCGGACTTCTCGAGGGCTCCATTATCGGCCTTCAAGGGCCTTCCCGCGAGACACGAAGGGCGGACCACGAACGAGCCATAATCGCCTGTACCGTTTCTTCAACTAGTACCCGCGGTTATAAGGTTCAAGGTTCCGCTTCGTCATATAATAACGACCCGGAGACCGCGATAAACTCGCGCCAAAGTCCGCTTCGATCGGCGACCAGAAAGAACAGGCGCTCAAGTTTGATGTTTAGGGGAAACATTATCCCTGCCAAAATCCATCCGCAAATTAGTCACGTGGTTCATTCATGATGCCGCTCGCGGGTTCGTGTGATTTTTTCGCCGGAAATTATGAAAAAAAACCGCAGAAAAGTGTACGCGCGACCACGGAGACGAGCTTAGGCCGGTTTGAAAATGGCGTTTAACGTTAGCAGCGGTATCAAGGTGATTATTTTTTCGCCTTTTTTATACGTAATTACAATGGTTTGTTAATTATACATACAAGGATTGTCATGTATGTAATAGATGTCATGTATACGAGACGAATTCTTCTTAGCGTGAGTCGGAAGGTAACTCGATCTGTTTAATCCGTCGCGATTTATGATTTTGGTTTTCGAATTAAAAACAAGTTTTTGAGTGTAGAGCTTTTGTTTTTCGGCTATAACTGGATAGAAAAACCCCGCGGTGAGAAGACAAATTGGTTTTTTCGAGCCATTCAATCCAAAAATATTGACTCGACCGATCATTGTATAACCACAATAAACCTCTGTATTTGCTTGTTCACAACTTTTTTTCGATCACCTCGACAAGTCACTTTTTGTAAGATTAATATACACATTATATTTATATCAGAAGTTCATTGTCCGTTACATTCTGTTTCGTCATTATCCCGAGGATTGCGGGTTCAACCTGTGCTGGTTTTCTACGTGACCTCCAAGGAATGAAATTTGAAAAAATCTTCCTAGTACGATATTAATGATCACCGGGAAATACTTTGTCGAAACATTAAACTTGAAAATATATATATGTATAAGAGAATTAATATACTTAAGAGATCATGCTTGACTTATATATAGATAGGAAAACGATTGAAACGACTTTTGCAAAATATTGGTTCTCTTTGTTGTCGGAATTTCTAACTGAAAATATATAGGTTTAAACGTTAACTAGGTTGTTTGTAACAAAGACTTGGCAGCTAAATTGAACCAAGGCGTTCAATTTAAATTCCGCCGCTGGAAAATCGCGAACAACGGTAACGGCGAATAAATTCCAAACATATTATAATTAGATTCCAAAAATATCAAAAATTAATCAGCTCGACGGCACTTGAAAACGAATTAATACAAATTTATAATCCGTTGTATTTCATTAACGAAAGCATAGTTTCATAAAGAAACTTTTCTTGAAGCAACAGCAGGAGTGAAAAACTTGCTGAAACAATTGGAACAATGTTCATAAAAGACAACACATATATATGTATTTCTGTCAAATTTTTCAAATAATTATCTGGATCAAACATGTTGCTACAGGTATCAAAAAAAAAAAAAAAAAAAAAAATTACCATTCACAAGTATGTCTGAAGCATAATTTGTAACTAATTATTTGCACTTGGTGCTCTCGATTATCTTAAGCAAAACATCAATTTCGAACAATATAATACTCAAATAAACGCGCCCGCTATTATTTTCCCAATGTACTATGACAAATTGTATAAACCGAATACCAAAAACGAGTCTAACTGAAAAACAAATTTACACGTCATGTCTCGAGCACGGCTCACGGATTTGAAGATTAATTATAAAGTCGGCTTAAAAGTTGCCGCTTCGTTAGAAAATAAAGTTCGTATCATTAATCTTTTCTTTATTATATCCTATCTTTTCTTTACTATATACCGAATGTCATCACAATGGGAAGTTGGCGGGTGAGAAGAAACATAATCGTTGCGTAAACGCATTTTGATTCCGACTTTGATTTTATGGCTTCGAATCCACCTGATGCGACGTTCTGATTAATCGCTCGTCCAACAAACGTTATTGTTTTAACGCGAAAGCAATATTTTTGTTATCTGCAAAATATAAAAATGCTTACTCCTCCAGAATCGACAATTATTCTATAAAACTTGTCACTATTGTTTTACACGCATTTGCGATATTGCACGAACTGAAATCCTTTGTGCTCCACGACGGGCTTTATTTTTGCCATTTTCAATTCGATTTGCATTGTTTATTATTCGTTTCGCGCAAATTGCTTAATCGCCGATCAACTTTGTTCATTTATCTCGCGCTACAAATTTTAACCGATTGTGTGCGCGTTATTAACATATATCGCGCAATTTGCAAAACGCGCACGGTATTTGGTTTGACATTATTATTTGCCGCTAAAATTGCACTGAGAAAAAATTACTTATTAGTTACTTTGATGAAAAGTTTAGTTAATCCATAGTATTATAACCGGGAAATTCAGTTAAATTAATTGTGACATTCAGTTTTGGTTAAAAGAATTATAGCTTTAAGTTGTAACGGGGTTAAAATTGACATTTTTAACTGAAACAATTGAAAAATGCAGTAAAATTGACTGAATTTGTTAATTCAATTGTCACGAGGCGAAATTTTTGCCCTACGTTACCCCTACAGAACCTTCATTAGCACTATTTAAGGTTTTTAACTACTTAACCTCGAATATTAGGTTCTTTTTAAGACCTATATGATTCGAGAACGTTTCCCAAATAGGACCTACATAAGTGCGCAATTAAAAATAATCTGTAAATCTGTGACATGTAAGTAACTTATTTATATGCACACCATATTTGAACTGTCAAAAATGTGTGTTTCTAAAAAATGGTTACCCATCCAAATAACGGTCGTTGTCAACGCTGCTTGCTTCCCCTCCACTTCGCGCCGCTGCTGCCTCTTCTACCGTGCGCTCGAACGATTTGACATGATATTTTATTAGCATTGTCATAATCTGACATGTTAATATGTTTCTATCCAGTTTTTATAGTTGTACTAGACTCGTTGACATCTATAGTTTATTCTAATAAAGCCTTAGCCTTATTAGCGTCTTTAAAGCACTAGACAAAAATTGACAAATTTTTACTCGGGGAGTTTTTCAATCGGAACGGTATCTTTAAGTTAAGACCCACTTTTACTGAAAACTCAGTTAAAGTGACTAAATATACTATTTTTTTCTCTGATTGTATATATATAAACAAGTTAAATTACAATACTGCGTCAATCGCAAATACATTTCGCAAGCGTTCGGTGTTCAAAACGTACCATAAATTCGTGACGTTGCTTTGATCCGGGCGAAAAAACCTCTTTCATAAAAGATTGTCGATGCACAAATTGTTCTTGAATTAACCGTCTCATCGGCGCAGTCGCACGTACGTCTGCTGATACGTCGCTGTTAATCAAACTCGTGTATAAATGTAAAACAAAATATTCATTTCGAAGTTGCCGCAAAATCATACACGGTTGCATAAATAATGTTCGCATATTACATATTAATGTTAACTTGTTGCTCCGAATGTAAAACTTCGCGTGCTATTCGTATCGCATGTATAAATAAAATTATATGCATCGCACTTTGTACAAACAAGTTTTGAACATACGTTTGTGCAAAGATTGCGCAAACTTTGTTCGAATATATTAGTGTAACACATATAAATGCGTTTACTTCGAATCAAAATTCGTGTGCCTCTATGGTTACACACACACATATATATATATATATATATATTTGTACATATACACTTATAAAAAAATACAAATACACGTGTATTATTTAAGGCCCAATGCGACTTACCCACACGGACAAATATATATATTGAAAATATAAATAGATTTATACAATTTATTGCCGCTTTTTTTATAAACTAATTTATATATAGTTTATAAATTATATAAATTATTTATAAATAGTTTGTATATTTGATATACATAAAATATATATTTCAGGATTATATATGATGTTTATATTAATATTATAAATTTTATATAACTAATAAATTTGTTAGTAGAAAATATATTTTTAATGTAAAATTTTTATAAACTATATATAAATTGGTTTATAAAAAAAGCGGCGATAAGTTGTATAAATCTATTTATATTTTCAAAATTTTGCATCAAGACCAACCGGTGACTTAAATAAGTCACATCGCGGTGACACCCAAGATGTCACTTTTTCTAGCATTGATAGATGCGCGGTTTTTAACCCGCGGAATGCTTTTCGTAGAATCCAAAACTCATCGTCGGTTTCGCGTATTCGGCGTTTTACGCGCCGTCTGAATTTGTAATAAACCGGGAATTGCTGGCGTCGACGCCAAAATGACTCGCGCGCATTGTTCTGCCGAGGCTCGGGAGGTGCCGGGTTATGGGAACACCGCGGGATCGCCCGTGCGAATTTTGGAAGGCGCATAATGCAAAGCCGATAACCGGTACCGGATCGTGGGAGCCGCAGTGATATTGCGGGTTCCTGTCAAGGGTCCCCGACGAACGACTCAGGGGCCCTCCTCCTGGTCGGCTCTTCTAGACGTCGAAATACGAACGTGGAAATATTATAAATGTGCCGTGACTTTGCCGAGGGAGCGGGATAAAAAATGCACGCCGAGAGAGAAGGAGAAAGTTGGCTGGGCGTGACGGACGCGAGACAGCGCGGGGGTTCCCTTCTTCCGAGAAGGAAGGTCCGTCGAGATCCATAAAGAAGTCGTTTTTGTTGGTCAACCCGACGAGTGCCGACGATCTTACGTCACTGACGGATTTCTCAAAGAGGAACGACGAGGAGACGGGGAAAAGGCAGCATTGCTTCGGTGCGATAACCCTGCGCAATGAGAGCCACGAAATTCGATTTGCCTCGCGTTCGGTCGGATTCGGGCCGACGATGACGTCGGAGCGCCACCAAGTTTTGCTCACCGGTGCCAGACGAACGGGAAATCCCGCGCGCCGCGAACCGATTGAAATGTTCGGCAAAAAAGTTGCCTGAATTTGGACAAAACTCGAGCAATAAGAAAATCACCAGCCATCATTCGCCCGTGACGAGGTCCGAAGGTTAAATCGCGTTGCAAATGACATATATATATACATATATATAAGAACGAGGCGCGTTGTGTGTATGCGAGTGCCGGCTGTTAATACAATAAAGTAGCTTTTCTTGCTAGCAATTTATCGCAAAGTTCATAATCGCGACGTTGCTGGTTCGGTACTACTGCGGAAGGTTTAGTGGTACGTGTGTACGGTGTTATTATACGAGGGTGGTGGGCGATCTTTTTCACAACGAAATAAACACGGCTTGCGTAAAGTCGTGATTGCAATATTGTGCCGATCAAAGGATGTTAATCGAAGAAATATTGCAACTTTCAAGCAATGAGTAAGACACGCGCGATTGCGATTGAAAAGAAAATTTTACATCGCCTGTGTCAAATTTCTCGAAAAACTATCGAATCGTTTTTTTTTGTTTTGTTTTGTAATCCCATCAAAATACATCATTCAGATTGGCATTATTTGTTTGAAAAATATATATATGTCGCGTGCATTCCCAAATACAATCCGTAAAAATTGACACCGTGAGCGTGTTTTAATTTAAAATCCTTTAAAAAGCCAGTAAAAGTTACGATTTACGTTGAAAATGTATGAAAATGCGTCTCGATTTAAGACACTTGCTTTAGTAGTGCAACAACGTAACAAAACGTTGCACGAAACAAAATTAATTACTTTACAAAACGCGTAAAGCATATTATATAAATATCCGCGCTTACATTTTTGAAACGCTTTGTTGAATTAATAATTTATCGCGCGCGGCGTAACATTTGTTTGTGAAAAATTGCGACAAAAACGCGGCGTTCGTTTCACGAGCGCTCGTTACGGGCAACAACGCCCTGACGGAATCATAATACGAGGTCCTGACTTCTTCTGAAAATGTCATGTATTTCATTCTCCCGCAGCACCCGCTCAGAACGGACGTTCAACGCAACGAGTCGGCGTGGTTCGCGCCGCTGCAATTAACGCGCCGTTTTTTCGCTCGCTTTTTCGATTTCCCCCTTTTTCTGCCCGTACGCGCGTTGTCGCACGAAAACGTCCGCAACGAGCGTCGTTTGAATTAAACAATGCAGTTTGTTATTCAGCGCCGGACAATGTCGCGCGCAGGCGCACCGCTGAAAAGCAAAGACCACCAATCGCGTGGCCATCGAAAGGCGCATTGGTATTGCAATCGGCGATAAAAAGCGCGCGCGCACGACGTCGAAGGAACAAAAATGCCGGTTTCCGCGAAAAGCCGCGCGTGTATCGGCTTCGCGCTCGAACCGCGGCGTTTTCTCGCGAACCGCGCATTATGCTCGATCTCGCGTTAAATTTAACCGCTCGTCTATTTATACGCTCATTAATCTGATTTATGACGTAATAATAGAGCCGGGTTTGTTGAACCCTTCGGACCTTGGGAGGGGTTGAGGAAAAAATAATGCCGAATATCTTCGGCGTGCAGTAACGCGCGATACGGAGGTCGAAAATCCGGGAGAAATATTTGGTGGACGAGCGTAAAATCTTACAAGAATCCTATCTGCGAAAAAGAAATATGGCGGGACCGTGCTCGATGGGTCAGATATACAAAAAGGGGTGGGTCTCGCACGATTTGCCACGGACCCGAATTTAACCGCTCGTCTGTCTCCTCGTCTCTCTCCGTCTCGGTCCGCCGTCTTTGCTTTCGCAGCAGTTCTAAGGTACATTATGGTATATATATATATATATATATATATATATATAATATATATATATATATAATAGCATATATATATATATATATGTATATACCCAGACAGACGTATAAAGTAAACTCAACGCGAAGACCCCGTTCCTTGTTTATTGCATTAATTCATAAATATCCTTTTATTTCCATTTCACTATATCATCGTAATATATCGGTCAAGCGGACGCAAATTATGACGTATATTTTAATACCAAAAACGCTAAACGCTCGAATAAATTATTCCCGTTCGACGCAGCGCCTTTTTTTCTCTCCGAGGCGCCAAACCTGTACGCTCGTCGGAAACCGCAATTTTATTCCACGGTCAAAATTACAATTCAGATTCCGCTTCTCTAATTTGATTACAGAAGTGGAAAGCCGTAACAACTTTTTCGTAATTATTTTTGCTTGCGCTATCGTGGATAATTGATGCCGATATTTATTGCGCAACAAATTTCCGTCGAATTTTCAATTTGTAACTGACATTTTTGCATTTCCAATTCGACCGCGTAATGTTGCCCGGCGTAATTAACGTAGAAAGTATTTGCAAAAGTTTATATTTATTTTAATTTGTATATAATCGAAAAGTGCGCGCACTTTACGTATGGACCGCAATTGATTATTAATACATTTATGAAGCAAATTTGTAAAGCAATAAATTTATATTGTTACAACGTACGGTACTTATCGGATCATTTGGTCATTATTTTTGTACACCTGTGAAATGCGATATTTTTGTTGTTTATGAGGTGCAGCATTTCTAATTGGTTCCAAATAATTGTATAACGCACTACACGGAGAGAAAGAAACATTAATATTTATAATACGGGAAGATTAAATTTTAATAAACTGAATGTTAATTGGTACACTGAAAAATTATCTTATACATTTTACCAAACTAGATAATAACATTATGGTTTAGAAACTCCTAAAAATATGTCAAATATTACCATACAAATAATAAAAAGTACGATATCGATAATGTTTATTTACATTTTTGCTCACTTTTCATACGGTTATTATCTAGTTTGGTAAAAATAAAGATATAATAATAATAATAAACATAAAGATAAAGATATATAATAATAAAGGTATAATAAAGATATTTTTTTTCATTGCAGTATGCTGTCAAATTGTACAATTTTGATAAACTGGTTTACGTATTTTTGACGAATAAGAACCATGTAAGGTTAAAGATTGATAATAATAAGATTCATTAAATTATCACATTATAGCACTTTTGAATAAATCCAGAACGACAAACATATCTTTTTTCATCAACTTTTTGTCACCTACGTTTTAGGTTAGACTGTTAAAACTTGACAATCTGTTTCGATAAAATTGAACAAACAGTTGTATAACCTTTGCTGAATTGAATAAGAAAAACGAGGATGTTAAATTTTAGAATATCTATTGTTAAATTATAATCAAAGATTCATACCATTTGATGAATAAAATACGAATTTTTGCCGGATCACAAATATAATACCAAATTGGTCAACCTTTAAAAATTGATACATTTTTCACTCAGTGTACAATGATGAAGCAAGTCGTTTTTGATACATTATAGTCGTAACCTGCCTATACATATATACATATAACATAGAAAGAAAAGAATTAATTTTTTAACCTATTCTCGCGAACGAAAATATGAGCTACTCTTTTTTTCAACTACCATTAGTTCGACCAATTCGAACCCGCCGCTTTTTGCTACACATAAACACGCACTTGATTAAAAAGCCACAGCTTATAAATTACTGTCCGTTTCGATCCCATCGTTGTAAAATTAATTAATTGTACAGTAAAAAGCTGTAACATTTGATTATGAATCATTGCCTGTAACTTATCATTTCATTGTTCCAATTACTTTGATTTTTCGTATAATGGTCAGTCGGACTGGCAACACATTTGGCGCGCGCGTTCGCTCGGGTTAATTGAATAATTGTAATAATTGAACGACCGAATTGAAAAGAAGAAAGACACACAGTCGTAAATAAACGGGGAACGCCATCGTCGCTTTGTATCTCGTTTTATTTATTTGCATATATCCGTTGCATTATAACGCTTACGAGGTACTCAATATTAAAATATCCATTTTTTTGTCATTTTTTTCCACAGTTTTTTTTGAAACCATATCATATCTGTACGTATATACAGTCAGCGCGGCTATTCTTTAGTTTTTTGTCTACATTTTTATAGCGTTACTATACTTTTTTTTAACAAATTATATACTTTTTTTCACAGAACAGAAAGACTGCTAATTAAAATAGTGTTGATCCGAAGAGTAACTGAAACGTGGTTGGTAACGCATAAAAACCACACGACGGAATGCCTTTCTGAAACTCCGTCATTTGTATTGTTATGCCGTGCTCTGTTATTTGATGAATCATTGTCAAATTGTAACGTAACGCGTAATTATAAAAATATTACGTACAAGAAAATTTATTTACCATACGGGCGTAAAAAAGGCGACGCGTTTGTGAAACGGACCAATAACTGCACGCGTTACACACGAGCGTGTTGGTATTTTAAATGACATCTCGGTTCCTCGGTTCAATATTTTTCGAACAGTGATAGCTCTGACGATTTTTCAAACATAATTTACGTAAATCATCAGGCGCAATAAACAACTCTTGAATATTTACGATCGAGCTTTAAATACGCAGGTAACGAACGTTAGTCTCGGACGTTTTGAAAGTGCCGATTTGAACGCGATCGCGTACTAGTTGATTCGGTGGGTCGAAGGGAAAGAGAAAATAAAAAAGGAACTAAAGGAAAAAAAGAAAGAAAAAAAAAACAACCCACCCTAGTTTCAAGTTGGATTTACTCGTCGGTGCACGGGCACAAGAAAAGAAACTCGAATCGACCAGATAAGGGTTGTTCTCTTTTTGCGAGTCGACGTAGCGTGGCGCGAAATAAGAAAGGCGATAAAAAGCATAAAGGGAAACAAAACGTATACAAAAAAATTAAAAAAAAAATAAATAATGAACAAAAAAGCAGAATGGAAAAAAAAAGGGAATTAATCGCATTTTCTTCGTTGATTCGTTCCGCAGGCGTTACGGCACGAAATGCGCCGGCTGTCTTCAAGGAATCAATCCGGCGGATCTTGTACGGAAGGCGAGAGACAAGGTTTTCCACCTGAATTGTTTCACCTGCCTGGTGTGCCGGAAAAAGATGAGCACTGGCGAGCATCTCTACGTTGTGGGCGACAACAAGTTCGTCTGCAAAGACGACTACCTTTCAGGCAAAACGATCCCTGTTGGTCATCATGTTCATGGACATCACGGTGAGCAGATTTGTAGCTGTTATATATAACGTGATATATATATATATATATATAGATACCGCGAGTATCGCGCAGCCACGTAATCGATTCGATGCCGGTATTTGTTTGGATGCAAATGCATGTTATAGTTTACTTTGCGTATTGAACGAGAATTTCATGTCAAATTACGCAAGTTAAGTGTAATGTTTAGGTTCCAAGCGTGCGGATGCAACGGAAAGACAAATATACTTGCATGTATGTGTACGTTTGTACGCGCGGGTTGCGAATTATGAAATGCCAATTGTTTTACTTCTTAATCTAGAGTAGATATATATGTATACACCGCTTTTGATTATTAAACATTTTTAACTTTTCACGTACTTAACGTTTAACAAACTTTGTGCCGGAAGTTTTGCTTTGAATTTTTGGAAATAAAAGTTAAAGATTGTGTAATACACGCGCTTATAAGTGAGTCAACTTTATGTTTCTTTGTTCGAATTAGGTCAATTTCTTAGGTCGAAAGATGCAAATTGAAAATGTGTTTATATATATACTTTTTGTATGTGTATACAATAGGGATAAATTATTATGGTTAATGGAAACAGTGTTTTATTATTTTGAAATTGAAGTAAACCTAATTCCATATTTTTTATATACATAATATACTTTTGAATATTATTAAATCAATAACGTATATATATTGAAAGAAACGTATTAATTTAATTATTATATTGTACTTTAAATTTTGAATTTTAAAGTATGCGTTTTGAATTGCCTAAATCACTTTGTTTGGAATTATTTTTTAATACACGAATCGGTTTGGATATATTTATAAAATAATCTTTGAGATTTTTTAGCGCTGTCAATGCTGCGTTTAAAAGAAAGAAAGAAATATTTATAAGTTTAGACAAAAATGCTTTCATTTACGTTTTCGTATTTTAACAGAATCGTGGCTTTTCCTTTATATACCAAACACAATATATTTTGAAATAAATTACATTTTTCGAAACTCGAAACAGCCGATTGATCTATTAAGTTTTTGTTAAATAAAAATGTACGTTAGATAAAAAGCGTCGTTGTTGCGACAAAACTTTTTCGTGGATTTAACGAGTTTACATCGCACTGCGCTTTCAGCGCAACGAATTTGTTGCTTTATTAACATTTATTATTATTTTCGCCAAATGCTTTTGCTGCTCCAATTGCAACCAAACCGTAAATACAACAAAGTTTTGGTTGAATCAAAATTTCAAAGTAACAGCAATTAGTATCGAATTAGAGGTGAATTAGAATACTGCATTGCACTAATGCGCGGGCAAACGTTTGTAGTGTTTCGAACGGCTGTTTTGTTGGTAACATTGATACTCGTCGGCTTAGGACAATACATCTGCGTGCTTCTAAATATCACCACAAAGACGTGAAAATATCCGTTTTCACTGAACGTGTATCGGAAACCGATCCGCGTTAGTCACGCCTCGTCATCCCGTGAAACCCGTGAAACACCAAAAACGCGACTTTTGCGTCGGCGACGACGCGGCGCTCATGGCTTTGGCCTTATCAGCCGCACGCCGCGACGTCGCCAAAAACCGGCGCAAATCAGCGCCGATCTCCGACTTACGCGCGTTTCCGAATCGGACCTTCTCGGTGCGCGTTCGCACAAAAGGGGTGTCAATGAAAAAAGGGCTCGCACGAAGCCTCTCGAAACTTGACGGAAAAAGCGCGCCGCGGCGAGAAAGGAACAAAAAGAAACAAAAAGGCGACTCACGAATGAGAGAAAAGAGAAAGACCGGGGGGGACGGAGAGAGACGAGGCGCGTGAACGGAATGTGAGAAAAATCGGCACCGTAGGTTTTTTCTTGGCTCTCGAATTTGTGTATATATATATATATATATGTATATCAATATACAAACACACGCTGTTTCTTGTCTTCTTTAAAAAGCGACGAGGCCTGAAAAACCGGGGTCAAAGGGCACGGGGCCGAGCGGGGCCGCCTTTCATGGCGCTCGGCTGCGCGCCGCAAGCTGTGAAAATACCCGGCTTTCGGCTGGCGATCGGCACGAGTGGGTCTCGAAAAAAGAGCGCGACGGCTCGGTTTCACGGGCTTTTGTAACCACGAAACTCCAAACCGAAGGTCGTTACGTTACGCAGCGGGTTCCCTTTGTCGTGAGCCGCCGACACCTAACCGCAAGCCGACGCCGGTAACTCGCCGAGTCAAAGCCGACTGAGCCGAACGACGGATTCGCTGGGCGGGCGCGTTTTCATCGGCTTTGTATATGGTCGCGCTGCTCTTGACTTGCAAATCATTTTGTGATGACTTTTTGAAAAACTCGAACGCGCCGATCGACGGCGCGCGACCGGCCGGCCGCGACTCGCGCGCGCCTTCAGCCGCGCGTTTTCTTTTCTCGCGCCGCATACCGTCGCGTCGATTCGTCGCCCGAACGATATACGTTGTTCCGAGTACAAAGTCTCTTTGCCGAATCATTTGGACGTTCTGGAATTTGGATCGCAGAACTGAGCGTTCCAACCGCGGTTCAGCTTCGAACGGAACAGCTCGCGGTTCGATTTCTAAAGTTGGGTTTTAGGCGATCAGTATTTTCGTTATACGCAGATTGAAAAAATTGAAAAAAAAACAGAAGATAATAAAAGTACACTGAGAAAAATAAAGTATGGAAAATTACTGTTTATAATACTAATTTGGGGCCATAAGATACAACTCGTCAATATTTACTGTTTTTAACAGAAAAAAATCAAGTTATTTACATAGATAATTACTAAATTATAATAATATATTACTGTTAAAAATAGTAAATTTTGACGATTGGTATCATATGGCCCCAAAGTAGTATTATAAATAGTAATTTTTCACGTTTTATTTTTCTCAGTGTAGGAAAAATGGGCAAAATGTAAATAATATGATAAATCATGTCAAATATTACCAAACAAATGATGAAAACAATGACACCGTCTAATGTTTATTTACATTTTTGCTCACTTTCGTACTGTTATTATCTAGTTTGGTAACATTTCTAAGATTATTTTTGTTCAGTATAATTGACGTAGCAGCTATTCCCTTACACGTTTTGCATCTTTTTGTATCAAATGTATCTTTTCTCGTATAGTACTGTAATTAATGTGTGAACATACATAAATATATTTTCTTATTATACTCTAACATAGATGTTCGTTATAAATTCTTTGATAAAGCTACAATATTTGCCATTCAGTTTTATCTTTATAACTGCACGTTGATGTTTGAATCCACTTCAGGATTATTCATAAATTATAGTATTACGCATTTGCGTGTCATTAAAGAGTAGTTAATAATATTAAGAGCAATTTTACATTGAAACATAGGGATCCGTGTAAAACCTTTTTTTATTTGTAAACAGTTTTTATAATCCCGCGTAACGCTTCTTTATGTTTAACTTTATATTTTAGTTTTATTTCCTCCCCATTCGGTATGTATCTCAATTAGCCATTAATGAGCCTTCAATAGGCTTCTAATTAATTCCTTTTATTTTAAATAGAACCACAAAGCAATGCTAATTGAGAAATTAAAATGATTCTTACACGGATAAATCGTACATATATTAGCAATAATAATAATATTTAAATAAACGATCGACTGAATCGGTAAAATATTTATCGCAGTTACAACAATGTTGTGTTTAAATCACGTGACGTGGCGCCTTCTAAACATTTTTTAGCTTTATGTAGGCAATAAACAAAGGACATACTTGATAACCGACGATGAATTTATTGCATCGGATTATAATATACGTTATTGTTCAGTTTCGAAAAGTAATCGAATTACACAAAATAATCAACCGATGTGCACACGAATAAATCATGTTTTATATTTTTGTTTATGATGTATTTAAAACCATTTTAAATTACGTTTCAATGAATATGTAATCTTACTTTTTGGTTTAGCATTACTGCGCGTAGCGTATTATGTATATATTTTCAATTATTACGTTTTTGATTTACATTTAATATAATTAACGCGCAATTTAAATACGTTACACTCCGCACATTTCATACTAATATTTATGCTTAAACGTAATCTCGAATTAAAAAATGGATATGAAAACCGATATATCAATTGCATATATTAATGTTGCATTATTAAATTGTAATATGACTAATTACGAGTGCAATTTTATTACAAAATGTTTGATAAATTATATATAATTATGAAAAGCTTTTAGTGTAATTTAAATAATATTAATGAATTAAATGTTTATATAAGCAATGATTTTGTCCATTAATAACATTTAATAAATTATAACAACGACGAGACCATTATAAAATAACCAGTTCAAATGTTTATAATATTTTTAGACATTTTTAATTTGTTGTTACAATACACGTTATATAAGCACCAACGATGGAAATCTTAAGAAAGTATATAAGCAGATTAAACTGAATTATTTTTGAATAAATTTTTTGTATTTATATATATATATATATATGTATATATTTATTTTAAAGATTTATTCACTTTTTGTAAACGTCCCTACACTCTTAGAAATAATCTATTTGACGTAAAATTATAATGTTTTGCGACAAATTAAAGAAGGAAAGAAAACATATAAACACACGAAATAAACAAAGGCGTGTGGAGCAAATCTATTTTCTTTATTTATTCGATGAGTTTATATTTTGTGTCTTTTTTTAATCTGTCTTTAAAATTCTAAAATCTTGAGATAAAACGATCGTTTTAAGAGTGTAATTATACATTTCTTATTTTCGAAATTTTCACGAAATACCCACGAATATTACAAGTCATGCTAAAAATGTTTAAATTTCATTCCGTTACTATAGCAATATCGATAACTATCGTCGGATTTCTTCCCGATATTAATATACATTAAACCGACACTTCTTGTTCGATTGGAATAATTTCGGATACCGATCAGTGCTGCGCGCTAAAGTCAAATCCACTGCTTCATAGATTTAGATTGCGCGGAATGTTCGTCCCGAGCATCAACGACGCGCGGAAAAATAAAGCAGCCGACAGAAGCAGCAATATCGCTTATAATGTAGATGATAAAGTGAGGCGCGGGCATTGTAATTATTTGTTAGGCGTTGCGAAAGCCCATTAATCACGTAGCGAAAGCTTTCATTACTTTCGGCAAATGGCGTCAATTATAAGCGCAAGCCTTTCATTACTGTAATATTTGTTTTTACAGGAGGCGACTCTCTGATGGGTTCGGGCTCGGAAGACGAAGACGAGGATGGCAACAGTGTCGGCCATCAGATGCATGGTCCTGTCGGCGGTCCTCACCTGGGGCCACACACCTTGGGTTCGGGATGTCCGGGTGATCAGGGCGTTGGTCACGCCGGAGAACTTCCCCTCGTCAGTGACCCGTGCAAACAGGAAGACTCCGAGGATCAAGGTAACCGCTTTGAGCACAAAAAGTAAAGCTTCGTCTTAAGTAGAATAGAAACGACCGATTCAGAATTGCTGACGTATTTTCCATTACAACATTCTGGCGTCGCGAGCGGTTGCGATCGTTTTCCAAAACCTTCGGCACCGCGTTTAAAGTGTTATTGAGCGGTTTTACAATCGAAAACAAAATCCTCTGAAAATTACTGTTCGGTTCACCGAGAAAAAGAACCTTGTTGTTTTAATTGGAAATTTTACGTTAAATTTTTGAAGCTTTATTCACAGTTTTATGTTATAGATAACGAAATGATCTATTAAGGTTACTTAAAAAAGTACCGATGAATAAAAATTTTATCGGAAATTACTAATCGCACAATACAAATTCGAATAACAGGTACAATTTCTGTCAGAATAATATAAGAAAATGTTTGTATAATATTATAGCAGAAAATTCTTCTATTATTAACAAGAATTCCTGTTACTATACTAAGAGAAATTTGGTAGTAAAAATTAGCATGAATCAGGGTAATTCAGCATTACGACTGAAAATGATCATTTTTAACATGTTTCGTGTTAATTTTTAACATTTTTTGTGCGATTTTTTAACACTTTTTGTGTTATATGTAAGATTTTTAACATATTTTATCCAAAATTTTAACACAAAACATGTTAAAAATTATC
>JABFQC010000789.1:0-23345 GCA_022817085.1 Psilanteris sp. ZL-2020
GAATTAATCCGGAACATTAAAATACAAAACACAAAGTCTTTAAAGATCACTTTACTCGAATTACTCGGATATTTCTGAAATAATAAATGTTAAACTCGGTATTAAGATTTGAAGGCAATTGAATACATCGCGGAAATTAATCACGAACGAAAATTGGTTAGAGAATTCGAACAGCTACATTTCTTTATACTATACATAGTTTTTATGTGTCATAAAAGTATTCATGTTCTATTACTCCAAGTAATAAAATGAAATATATTTCCTTAAAACTGTCAATTCAAAAGACGACACGAACGAAAAATTACAGACGCTAAGTTAAAGTCATAAAATTCCAACATGATTAGAAAACACCGGGTTTCGTGTTTAATAACGCCGTCGCAGACAACCGAAGCTCAACGAAACTTATTCGTACCGCTGAGTTCGATATCAGGCGCGTCGGTTGTTATTCTTAATCGGATGGGTGACAGAGTTTTTCGGCTTTTCACCTCGCAGCATCAAAGCGTAAAACGAGTCAAGCATAAAACGCTTCTTGTTCCGAGTCAAAAACTCTTTATTTCCAAGCGCTGAATCGGCCGATGTTCTAACCCCAGTTTCGAATGATCCCAAACAGCATTGAGGAATCAAGGCGACTTTCGTGCACTGTATGCAAACAAACATAGACCACATGAATTATAACTGATGCGATAGATCGTGTTTGAAAATCCGTCCGTATTACCTGACGGCAGGGTGGTTGCGGGGTGAGGCGGAAGGGGGGTCACCTTGGACCGACCAATCGAGTCTCCGCTGGCAATTTCTATCGCTATTATAAGAAACTCCCCACCCCGATTGCCGATGAAACAGCTTGCGTTACGTCTGCCGGTTACACGTGCACCCAAGACAGAGCGAACTTATCATCCTCCCCTTTTGATGTCGACCCCTCGTAGACTTCCGTCCCACTGGTCCCTCGGCCCGGTATTAGCGCCAGAAATGAATTAGGAATAAAGTGGCGGAGGGGGTAGGCGGTTTGCGGTCCGTATTGAAGGATGATGAAATATTGAAATTGATCAACGCCCGGGATGACCAGTTTCACGACGAAATATTGCTTCGCGTTTACTTTCCGGACGGCAAATTTGGTAATAAAATGCCTACGTATTTCCTTTTATCTTCTTCTTCGTTTAAGGATTAGAGAATGAAATTATACGGTGGCTTTATTGCGTGAACTATGAAAGATAATTTGTACGATTTTGCGGGATTGGTGTATGTGAAGTCGATTGGTTGATGAAGTTTATTTTATGCGATTTAGGATGTCTGTACTGTACACTCAGAAAAATTAAACGTAGAATATTGCTGTGTATAATACTAATTTGGAGACATTAAAGTAAAAACCTAAAAATTACTGTTTTTCCTTGTAGAAATCCAGTTTTTCATACCAAATTGTCCTTCTATTTTTTAGTATAAGGCTATTATAAACAGTAATTTTTAGGGTTTTGTTTTAATGTCGCCAAATTAGTATTATAAACAGCACTTTTCTAAGTGTAATTTTTCTGAGTGTATAGGTTAGAATATTATAAAATTGCAATTCGAGTAGAGTATATAATTTATTAGGCAACAATAACTCGATGGTAAATCAATTAATTAAGATTCTGAATAGTATATTCAGTTGTAACAATGTTATATGCGAATTATGAGCAAACAAATACGAACCATTGTTTTCTCCATTTATTATAATAAATATAGTTTTATGTATAACGGAATGCAAATTTAGTTCGTCGAAGTATTTTGCATTAATCGTAATATTATGATAATTGTTAAATTTGTATAATATAATTATCCACCCACCGTATTAATATATGACATTGATAGAAATTAGTCCAATTAAAGTATTATTAACTCCGTTGAGTTATAGAATAAGATCATTTTTTAATCATTTAAATTTATTTATGTGCACGTTGCTTTTTAAATAAATAATTTACGGTTTACGTGTAGGTGGCACGTAATCGATGAATAAATATGATTCAAAGTTGTTCTTTTTTACTAAAAACTGCCGATATAAAATAGACGTGCGATATTTGACATTTATATATAAATAAATTAACGAATGTTATCCTGAAAACTGAAATAATGCGGTTTAAGCTTTCAGATGATAGATAATTCCAATCGAATTATTTGTTTTTAATCAACAAATTAATATACAACCAGAAAAAACAAATTAATAAAAATCACAAAAAGCCATGAAATATGTGTCACAATATCTCAGATAGCCTTTCAAAATTCAATATAACTGTCATAGAAATTTATCCAAAATACTTAATAAATCACGTACTCTTATTCAAGACATTCTTTTTTCTTTCCCAAACAGTCACTTATCCCCATCCCGATATATAAAAGTTAAAAGGATATATTGAACGCGAACAACTCTCGGTCACTGTTGATCCATGAAAGTGTTAAACTAATTAATTCGTCAAAATGCGTTATAAAAATCCGAATCCCCCGCTACGCATAATTGAACCTCGAACAAACATTCGACTTTCATTTTTTGTAGGTTCAACTCTAATAACAATGCAAAGACACTTTTTCTTTGTGTTGCGCTTGAAATAAGACAGCAACGTGGTCAACATGTGCGAGCCTAAGTGGAGACTCTTTCTTAGATTCTCAGTAGGTGTTAGTCGTTCGTATATTTACCGTGGATGGGACGCAGAAGGGGGGCCAGGGTACACACTTGCGCCCGCGATATCCGATGTCTGATCGTCGCAAGATCGCACACGCGTGAAATCGGATCCGTCCGACTGCTCCGAGACCATGCAAAACATTTTATGGTCCTTTACAAGATTCTTAAGATATCTTAGAATTAGATATGATACGTACATTTCGTATACAATTTTGACCGATCATTAAATTACACGTATCGTTTGCGATTCGAAAAATTGTTTCGTTATAGATTAGATTGTTTAGATGAATCACAAGAATCCGCCAGCTGTTTCTTCGAATCAATAATATGCGTTTCGAATGCATTAATCATAATTTTGTGATTACGAAATGAAATTTCATTCAGCGTGTATTCTTCTGAGCGAATAATTTAAAAGTAATGAATCGGCAAATAATTCCCATAATTATGAGTGAAATAATAACGAGAAATTAATTTTTTGCATTTGAAAATTAATTAATCGATTAATTAAGGTCTTGTAAGCAGTTACGTACGCTGCAAAATAATAAACGCGTTCTTTGTGTAAAATTTCGCCAACCGCAGTGATCATTTTATTGAATCGCCGAACAGCAATTGTTACGGATCGAGTTGTTGCTGTTAATATTTAAATTTAACTATTAACGAAAGCCCGATCGAACGCGGACTCTCGTAACAGCCGATAAGTATCAAATTAAAAGCATTAACCTAATGTATTTAAATTTAAAAAGATTCATTTCATATGCGTTCCATTTGAATCCGATTTTGAAGGATTTCCTTCAACCGTACCGAATAACGCTGTACTCGGAGATTGCTTGAATCACGCTTAAACTTGAAGGTGCTTGGCAATGACGATTTAATGACATGCCATTAATTTTTATGAGCTCGAGCGAAGCCTCGCGCTTGAAAACAACACGAGCTCGCATTTTCGGAGGTGTACGCATACGGTATTAGGATTCCAGGTATTGTTTTACATCGGCACATTTGAATACAAAAGTGTCATATTCATTTGGGAGATGATCGAATTATGCAAAAACGAACGCCGCGTAGATTAAATTTATTTCTTTCGTTGCGCGAGGTGGAAATTAAAAAAAACACAAAACTAATCGTTGCCAAAATGTTTAAATTACGCGAAATAATATTTAACGCATTCAAATATTTGCAGCGGGGTCCGCGTTCAAACGAAACAATTTTTTCCCGAATTACGTAATGTTATTTTAAACAAACTTGACGTCAAAACGAAATGTTAATTTTAACAACACTGTAATATTTATGCAATAAACTTTCGTGCGCAATTTTCTGAATTATTGTTATATTAGTTCCGTTTGATATCAGTGGTTTTTTATGACAAAGTTTCAGTTGTGTTCCGCCGTAAATGTAATTAGCGGCAATTCGGAGAAAAACAACTGCATTCGCGGCGCGCGCTCTCTCTCTCCTTATTTAATTTTTTCTCCCTTTCAATTTTTAATTCCATTTCGCGATCGGTTCTAAAGTTTTAATCTCAATCGTAAAGCCACGTTTTAATTAATCAAACATATTTTCACTATATTCGCTAAATTTGTGTTTCGATTCCCGGTTATTCCTACATTAGCGTAAAATTATGTATCGCCGCGAACTCTCATAAAGTATTTCGTTTATATAACGTACGTTTATTAATTGCCGTTATAAGGATGCGACAAATTGAAGCTTACAAAAACGCCTAGTTTTTGTATTCGCCTACGGTATTCGTTTCGAAGATACGAAATCACGGCAATACGTTATTCATTCGCGCCGTGCTTCGTGCGATATATATAGTAAAGTATCGTTGAAAGGAGATCATACTCATAAGGACCTAATTTCGTAAATTTAGACTGGCAATCAAATCTCGAAACGTTTTATCTGACTCCTACAATCTACAATTTTAGTGTCGATGACTTATCGATGACTGTTACAAGGTAGCCATTGAAACGGAACGACATTAGTTTTCCAAGATTATTACACACGTAGCGCCGGGTCGATAGTTGGAATAAACATCTTGATTTTCCCCGGCATTTTCACTCGTCATCTAAAACGTTTCAACGAACGTACTTCGTTTTTCTTGCGACGTTACGTTGGCGTTTTCGGAAACCATTCCGCGATTCCTTATCCGAACCTGCCTTTTCCTCCGCGCGCAAAGCCACGAAGAAAAGTGAAAAAAAAAGAAAAAAAAAGAACGCGAGTAAGATAGAAAGAAAGAAAGAAGAAAAAACGTCATGCAAAAGTGTCTCCGTCCTAGAAATGTATATCGCCAAGTTGAGCGTCACTAGAGATTCAGAAAGAGGCGAGTGGTCGAGCAAAGGCACCGTTCCAGCCGGGAAGAAAATGACAACGAAGAAGCGGAAGAAGTAAGAGAAGCAGAAGAACACGAAGAGACCGGGTTGCCGGGGAAAAGAGGACTTTGGAGCGTCGAGATGGTATTGGGAAGAGGGTGAAAGGAGAAGAGAAGGAAAAGGAAGACTCCTGTAGAGCGCCTACACTGGACTTGAATTTTTTGTGAGGGAGCGAGTGGAACGAGAAACGTGGGAGGGGAAGGAGAGAAAAGACGGTGGGGTTGGTGTGCTGATGGAACGGCGGGTCGAACGTCGGGGCGGGGGGGCGGGAGGGGCACAGGGAGCGGTTGCGACGGACGTAGATCTATAGGGGTGCCGGCAAAGGATAGGGGCCACCGCCCAAGGCTTCAGAAAGCAGGGGTGCCTAATGCCGAGTGGACTTTGTTCAATCTCGAGATGACACACTGCACACACACGTACGCGGCGGCGGCGCGCGCGCGAAAACATACGCCCGCGCACACCCGCGCTCGCACACACGCTCGCCTAAAACACGCAGCAAACAACACGTCCGCCGCTAAGCCCGTGTGTGCATGTACACATACCTTATACCGTTAGGTGTTACGGGCACATAAGGCGATTTACGCCGCCAAGGTAATGCAACTAATTTCACGTTGGCCGGGCGAAAGCTAGAAAAGCGCGCTCCAAGGCGGCGACTTTTTTACCCCGCTGCAAACTGAATCGCTTATGACCGCGGCGGTCGCGCCGAAAGACCGCTCGGATATTTATGGATTCCGCGGGAAAATTCCGACATTGTGTCGCGCGGGGGCTAAATAATGATCCGCACGATTCCGTGAAAAACACGTGACGCATGTATGAATTTTAGATCGCGCTGCTTGTATTCCGCGCACGGAACCTTTCGAGCCTATAAAAAGAGCGCCGAGCTCTTCCTCCTCTTGCAACCCGCTTTATTTTGTCCTTTGTTTTGTTTTGACTCCGTCATTCTTGATATCGCGGCATCGATTTTCAGCGTACCCAGCGCGGCCATCAATCGCCGCGAGGGGAACCAAGGGGACGCGACGATTTTTTCCATCGACTCTCGCGCGGTTGTTTGCGTGCCTCGCGACCGATTCGGCGTAATCGCGAGGCGACGCTGTTAATGCGCGGTGCAAGAAATGTAAAATGGCTTTGATAGTTTCGTCTTTGATTTGACCCGATATGCGGCGCCGCGAATAGGTCGGGTTTGATTTTCGGTATTAACGCGCGCGCGGGATTCGATTCGTATTCGTAATCCAATTTTTGCTGCGATCCGATTCTTCTATTGTTGTTAAGAACAACGCAGTTGCGCTACGTCGAATGAGTGTCTTCTTTGGAGTAACGCCGTATATGACGTAGCACGTCGCATTTTAACTGCAAGTTATTTACAGATAATTTATTCTTCAAAAAAAAAAAAAAAAAAAGAAAAATGATTTTATTTTTCAACGAAAGTATAAAGAGAGGAGAGATTAAAGCTTGTATCGTCATGGGCTCGTAATTTTAATGAAGAGTGAATCACCAGTTATAAACGAGTGTCATACTGCCATTCATATCGAAGTACTTATGCATGCATAAAATAATGCTCGCGTTGCGGTAAATTTGGATTCAAAACATTTATCGATCATAGCGGATTCGTTTCGTACAATAATAATTTAAATCGCGACGCGAATTGGTTATTAGCGCATTAGAACACCCCGTAAGGATCGCGTAACGTATATGTAAAACACGTAAAACCGCGTACATGCATTTTTTCGCGACTTTTTTCTCCAGATATTAGTCATCCCGTGCAGCACCCGCGCCAATAACGCGTGACAATTAATTTAATTTATTAGTCAATGGCACTGATTGCAATATACATATATACGAACTTGAGCAAAAACGCAAAAACAATGGCGTAACGCTCGCCGTTCGCTTCTCGAAATGTTTATAACGGAAAAACGCGTGAGTATTAAAACAAAATAACGTATGCGCGCGGAGAGTAAGATACTGCACATGTTTATTGTTTCTTCTTAATGAAGTTGCTAAAACTGCTACATTACTAATAATTTGTTCAAGAAAGGTACACACCGGCAAGGCGTGCTCTGTTTATTTGCTGATTTTTGCGCGCTCAGCCATAATTATAAAGGAGTTCTTATTTATCCTCGCGAGGACGCAAAAATAACACGGACAGTGGTTCTCGATTTGCATTCCGGGGATTTCACGTTCGATCCAAATTGCCCGTCCGCGGCACTCGTTTCGGCCGCGTCTCTCGGCGCGATTAATTACGCGCCCGATCGCGAGAACCTGATTTATCGGCGGTTAATATAAGAATCGTCCGGACCCGGGCCGCGTCCGAATCCGAAACAAAGACTTTTGTCACTTATCAAATTCAACTTCGACGGAGCTTTTATCCGTCGCGAAACTCGTCCGAGAAAAACACCGCACGAAGAAACGATAATTAAACGAAGCCTCCGTTCAAGTATATTTTTCTCTCATTTGTGCCGTAATTACATTTTTGTTGCTCATTCACGGCTACGCAGTCAGCTACTTCGGAGCGATATTTACCTTAACAAAATAATTGTTTCGCATCAAATCAATTTGTCACGCTCGACAAAGGGCTCTCATTAAATTACGGAATATAAAGAATGTTGAATTCTTGCCTCGCCCAAGAATCGCTTCTCGCGCTGAAACAGAGAAAAGCCATAAAATTTACGAACATGATAAGACGTTTCCAGGAACGTGTAATTTCCCAAAGGTCCGGGAGACCTCAAGAAGACCATCGAAGTTATCGAGAGTCTTATATCCACATACATTTTTATTATTGCGCCCGGATCATCGAAGGTAATGAAAATTATATTGTATCCCGGGCGGCGCGAGATGTTTGTCGCGCGTTTATTATTCCGCGGCGGGGAATTAATAATTTCGAATTCAAATGCACCGGGCGATCGGCGCTATCGATCCAGCTGCGATTGCCCGTCAAACATTTGGAAACTTTTTTCAAAAAGTATATCTATATATATATATATATATAGCGGTATTTATTACCGTCGTTTCTTTTTTTTGCGCGCGCACAAATTGAAGGACTCGGAGTGTTTCACTTCTTAGTTTTGCAACTGATCGGCTTTTTATTATCGGTAAGACCCGCGGTGCGTGAGGCGGTCAGCGCGCCCGCGGCGAATTCTCATGTGAACCGTAGCATTATCACGAAGGAGCCGTAGTACGGTCGACCGTTCTGCTTTGCTCGTAACTCGTGCCGTTCTCGGTCGATGTACGTATATATCTATATATATATGTACATATATATATACGACTAAACATAACTAGGAGCGGTATCAGGTCGCTCGGTGTGTACCTTGCGGGTGCCACGTTCGCGTCTTCCCGAGCTTGCATGACGAGGGACTTATAAATCCAGACACACCCCTCCCTCAAGGGGGTCGCATTCCCCTCTCGTCGAAAACTTTGAAAAAATCGCGTTCCTTGCTTCAATACCGCCGAAGCCTCGGTTTCGTTATCGTATTAATCATTCTTTATAGATAAATCAAATTTAACCATTGTACGTATAATAATTGTATATATATACAGATGTATATATAGCGTTTGTAATAAATGGCGTTATTTAATGAGTCGTAAACAGTTAAAATGCCATTAGTAATAACAAGTGTAAATACTTTCAGTCGCCGAGATAATAATTAATACAAATATGTAAATGCAAATGGATACAAAGTAAACATGTGCTACCAAATTATATGCATACTAACTCCTTTGAAACAAACTCATGGAATTCTATAGTTTTGAGACTATTACTACCGAGTTTAGCAGAGATTAATACTTAGGTCTGGATTAAAGACACAGGTAACCCAAGCAAATACGAAAATCTGGTCGGTATACATTTGCGGACTGATATTTGAGCAACTTTGACGAACTTTGTAAATTATGCATTCTTCGTATGTTTTTATTTCTTTTCGCGTCAGCACTGTTAAAAAAAAGTGTCTTAGATGTCACGATTTTAAGACACAAAGTGACTTATTCAAGTCACTAGCTGTCTTAATAAACAATGTTTTGCATTAGATTAAGACACTTACATGTCTTAATTAAGTCGCTTTGTGTCTTAAATAAGACACGTGTATTATATATTTTTTAGCAGTGAGATGCGGCAAAAAATGGCACGCTACGAGACCGGCGTTAAATAAAATTAATATCAACGCTTTCTTGCATTTTTGCGTTTCAACGTCGAATGCTAAAGATAGAGTATAATTATACTAGGTGCACGAGGACGATAATATCAAAGATTCGAGTCAAAGATAGACTAAGTATCTTATAACAAGATGAAATGAGATTTGGAGACCCGATTAGATTAGCGCCAACGAAAAAATAAGAATCGATTGATTTTCGTAGCACCGTCGCAGAGACGTCACACGTGAGGATAAAAAAAGGACGGATTGGAGGGAATAATTAGATTGGCATTTGTTATATATATATGAGACGTACGTATCAACGCTTTTATTTATGCACGCGAAATGTAGATGTAACCGCGGGGTTGTTATAGAATAAACACGTTACTGGTGAAAAATTCGTCTGAGCGGGATATTTAAGAAAGGTTTAGCGTCGCGGTCACCGAAAGTATACTTTTTCGTTTAAGAACAGAAATGATTTTACGTTTTTATCATACAATTTGTTGCTTTGTTATTTCGTGTTTTATAGCAACGCTGTTATTAAAAGCTACAAGAAAAGCGTATTAGGAAAAACGATTTAATGGTTTTCTGATTTCTCGTCTAACTCGGTTCTTAACAGTTCTACTTGTTAACTGGCTGTTAACCTGTTAACGATAAAATTAAATACAAACGGTATATATTATATAATATATGTAATACTTTATAATATATTGGAATTCGGTTTAAAGTTTCTTTACCTAAGAGTCACACGCGTTATTGTAATAATATTGTATGCACGGTTTAACGTAATTTACTATATATATATTATTTCACGATTGCGTTAATTCGTTTCTTTAAAATGTTTCGCGCGTTTCGTTAACGTATTCTATTTTTGTATCAACAATCAGTTACAAGTGTTTATGAAGCAAAGCGTTACATTTCGGCAAACACGATTGTATTGGATTTACGTACATATACATACATCACAATACACGTTACGCGCGATATTGAAGAAGTGATAATAATTTCTGACTAGACAAAGACGGCCATTCAAATTGTTCAACTTTTTGTTTGGTATTCGGATAACTCGCGTAAAAATGTTGAGTTACTGTGCTCAATTTAGTTTGAAATTCTTAAATTGAGGTATTTAACGCACCCACTCAAGCTTATGCGAATTATTTTTGAATTCAATTTACAGGAATTGTTGAATATCAGTTTTTGACGCCGCGCATTTCGCCGTTGACACTTGCCTCGAAACAATTTCGTAAACTCCTTTTTCGAGTTGATAACGTGATTCGAGGTGCGCACCAACGCGATCGCGGCGTTCAAACGAATGCGAAAGTAATTTGATAAGTCCGTGGCGCTTCTTAACCCCGAGCCATTCTGTGCATAATCTCTGACCTACTAAAATCCATCAACTATTTTGCGCGAATTAAAGTTCGGATTGATAGATGTTCGTCTCGCTCTCCGGCGGGAGAACAATCCTCGGCCGAGTTGGCTGTAATTAACGCGTCATTGCAGGCTCTTGAGCAGCCGAAAATCGAAGCCCCGAACCCATTCCCCTAATGAAAGCGTATCATCGCATAATCAACATTTATGTAGGAAACGCTCGTCGGTGGGTTGGCCGGGCTCACGGGAAACTTTGCTCTTCTTCGGCGTCGGAAACTTTTCATAATCATCAAGCCGACATCTGAAATCTCCCGGCTTGAAAACACCGCCGCCAGCGAAACAAGCCAAACTAAACTCTTCCACCTTTGCGCGAGAGCAGTCAAAGCGGAGCGCCGGAGCCTGGTCAAAGAGAGCCTTGCACTCCAAATCTTTTATCTAGTTTCTTCTAGCGACAACGGGCTGTAAGTACGGGAGCAAGCTGGCGCGGAAGCCCCTTCGGACACGAGTCCGTACCTCGTCGACCCCTCGCCACTCGTTCGCCGGTCTCGACTGTGTGCTCGTACCCTTTAGTGCCCCCTCTCCCACCCCCCGTTCCCCGCCGAAGCATCGGTCGCCCAGCCGTCGGCCCCTCGGCGTTCTGACGGTGACAGACCCTACCTTACCGCCGCCGATGCGCTGTTGGGTACCAACGGCGGCGAGGCAGGAGAGGAGGCGAGAATCTGACCCCCCTTCGCCCCCCGCCCCCCAGTCCTCCGTCGACTAGAGGGCAAGGAGGACGCGCACGGGTGAGCGACGGGAGGGTTGGCGAGGCCTTTGGCGCGAGGGAGGCAGCGCGAGGGAAAGGGGGAGACGCTCGACTGGGGGGTCGGAGGGGAGGGCACCGCAAGGTGGGGGGGGTCGCCGTCGCGTCGCCAGTCGCCAGTTTGCCGTGAGCGCTCTTCACGCGAGGACAGTCCGCGTGCAACGTTTCCGCGCCAAGCACCTCCGCTCCGATCACAAGTCGATCGCCCCAGCTCGTCGGCCGTCGCCTTTGTCAGCCGGCAGAAAAAGCCCCCCCCGGAGCCCGCCGCCGGGTTCGACCCCAAAGTGCACCAGTTCCGTGACACGTCGTCGATCGCTCGGTCGCGACAGAGATTCGAAAAAAGCGCGCGCCCGGAATCGCGGCAAATTCGAATCGGTCGCGGCTCGGACGCGGCATGTGTTAAACGCGGTCGCGGCTCGTGCTTGTTTCGCTCGCGCGCGATTGGCTGCGTTGGGAGAGCGTCGAGACCAAGAAGCGGAGCGAGGATTTTCCGCTCGACGAGTGAGTGAGGACAGGCCTGAATATGTCCGCGAAGCGAAAGGCCACTGCCATCATGCAACACCACAAGGTGAGTCCCAGCCGAAGCGCCTCTTTGCGAGCCGATTTGCGTGGTCGCCCGGGTGCCCGACGTTGTTGCGCCATCCGCCGGTCGGACGTGGGTCCTTTATGCGGGCTTTTGGCTGGCCGCGCCGCTGTCACTCGCACTCGCAGCCTCGTCGGATTTTTAATTGTCCCGTGCGACAATCGTTTTATCCCCGAAACTGGTTTCGCGAGACGAATGGTCACCGTTGACCGCGCGCATTTCCGACCCAACTCCGAGTCGTCCCGATTTGTATCCGATTTTTTCGCGGAACCGACCGCCTCGTACGCGCACGATCGATAACAATGTTTGTGCCTCCGTGATTCGTAATCGACCGAACATCAATATTTACCGTTTCAACTCCGCTCATCTCGTAACCATCTCGAATTTGGTCGCGCATTTGGGTTCGAACGACCCGGTTGAACCCGGACGGGGGATATTCCGTTCGCGATGCGCCGGATCACGCGGACTCGTTACGAGTTGGATGCATTTTGTGTGTCGCGAAACGGACACAATTTTGTAGATCGCGCTTCCGCCTCGCTACGGTCGATCGATTCTGCGCTCAATGGGAATCTCTCCGTGGCCGAAGGTGTAAGCCACGTATTTATTCGTGTCAATCATCCGAGGACGAACGTGACGATGCAATTTGACGGCTTCTGCGAAAACAAAGCCCCAAACAAAGGGGAAAAAAGTTTAAATTTTGATCAATGTAACGAGGCGAGTCCGGAGCATCGGACCCACGCAGGCATGACTTTTTGTTTCGTCGGTCGATAAAACTGATCGGCCTTTGACAATGCGCGATTTCGTTGCACGGCACGAGTTGATGACGGCCGAACGCACTTCGGCGCGTATCAATTTTTCGCGAACAAACATTTAGATTCGTTCGTCGCGGCAAGCGGCGCGATAAGCCGCGCCAATCGTCGTGAACTTTTACCGCAAATTACCGCGCGTAATCGAGTACGTTCGTGAACGACGCGTCGACAAAAACCGACACACGATCGCGGAAAGCGAACGACCGAAACGCGATACGAGCGCGCGTTTTTGCGATCCTTGTGTTCCGCTCGTCGCGCTCCTGCCGCGAATTTCAAAGTTCATCATTCGCCCGTGACTCGCGACTGTGTCGGTGACACATATACAGGTATGCGCGATTCGTATGTGGCGAGCACATTCGCGCGCCGTATCGCGAATCGTTCGTTCGTCTCGCATTTCATCGACGAAGCACCGCGTCGCCGATGACGCGATTCGGTTCCAAACCGAGGGAAATGAAATGAAAAGAAAGGGGGAAAAAACGGAAAACTGTCGTCGTTGACGGATCAACAAAGCAGTGACGTCCACCCCTTCGGCGGTTCGCTCATTAATCGATCGAGTGAACGTCGACGGCGTGTCCCCTTAAATCGCTTAAGGTGCGAGCTTCGTGTTCGGATGCATATTTTTACGCTCCGCGATTAAAGTCCCTCCCACGCGTTGCTGTTCGCAACGCCAAACTCGTCAATGGGTATCAAGCGGGGAAGACACGAACTAATGACCGGTTCTCGAGCGACGCGATGGGGAAGGTCGGAATAATAATAATAATAATCATAAACAGGGTAGTTAGACGGAGGTATAAAAATGTTGCGAGTCAGACCGCTATCCCGGTCACGTGTCGCCCTTATTATGCGTCAGTCTCCCTAGTTTTCGCTCGCCCCTATCGCCAGTTTCACGCTAACCGAATTACTGCCAATTGCATTAAATTTACGTCCGTTCGACTAAGCGGCGATTAAAAAAGTATCCCGCATTCGCTGAAATTCCGGCAATGGAAATTTGATTCCTGGAGATTCCTTCCTCGTTTCATTAAAGTATCCCGCGAACGGACCCGCGGGATGACACCGACCCTCGGTTTGGTTAACGCAGTGCCGACGCGGAATTGGGACACTCGGTCGGGATGAATTACTTTCGGGGGTTTTTAATGAACAAAGATGGCCAAAAACAAAGAAGTGCGAGAAACGGCCGCTTTTTTGATCGCCGAAACCAAAAGCCGTAAAAATACCTTCGCTTTAAAGCGCGCGCGGTATAATTTCGCCGAGGATAATTTAAAAATAAATAACCGAGGCAAAAACTCGCAAGACAAACAAGCGCCAAGTTTCGTTGACAATCTGGGTAATCGATCATTCGCAGCGCCGGCAAATTCGACAAATTCGCAGAGACGACCAATTTGACTAATACTATCGATCAAATCAGAACCGCGCCACGAAAGATTGAAGCCGGAGTTGCGGCAGGTTCGGGACGAGTTGGCGTCGCTCTCGCTCGCACGAGCGCCGCGCGCGCTCTCGCTCCTCGTCCGTTCTCGCCGTCCTCGTCGCGCCGCATTCTCCACCGTTCCGCCCTTTTTCATTGCCTTTCGTATTCGCTCTCCGTCTCTCTCGCTCATCGGTCCAACAGGTTATATTTTTCCAGCGCATCTTCCTCCCCCCTTCGCCCCTCCGGCCGCGTCGCCTCTCCTTATTCGTACGTCCGCGCGGTATTTCTACGTCTTTTCGAACTTTTCCTTCCTCCCCTTCGGTCCGCGACCCGCGCCGTCCCCTTTGTCCCTTTTGTCCCCTTCCTTTCGCTCGGCGCGTTAGATTTTTTCTCCGCGAGACGAAGCCACTCGCGGCGCGTCCCCTTTCATCCTCCGGCTTTGGCCCTTTCCCCCCTTCACTCCCCCCTCCGTCGACCCAACGCCCCGCTCCGAGTCATCGAAATGTCCTCTTTCTTAAATCAGCGCGGTTTCTCTGAGCTTTGCCGCGACGAATCTCGTTATTTCGCGTTTAACCCGAGCACGGAAAATCATGATTACTCGCAAAGCACGAGCGCGAAGAAACGCAGAAGCCGCGGCCGCAAATGTGTATTTCGATCGCAGATTTCGCTAATGGGAAATGAACGGGAATTATGGCGAATTTTCACTGCAAATTGAACCCGAGGTAACGATTTTGCGCGATGAAACGTTGTTTTAATGTTTACCGAAGGATTATTCTGATGGAAGGTTACGAGCCGCGCGATTATTTGCCTTTAACGCGTTTGCAAATTACGTTTAACGTTTCGGCTATGTAGTTCAAGTGACAATTTTTCGGAAAAAGCTTTTTTTTGCCCTTTTTTTCCTTTTTTTTTCTCTTTTTTTTTTCTTTTTTTAATTCCGTAATATTTGCCATTCGAAAGCGTCACATTTTGCAGTGCTATTGAAATTGCTGATGTAAAATTAATACCCTCCATTTCGAGCGCGTTTGTGTTCGCAACTTTACAATATGTTCGTGCAATTTTGTGGACACGACCAGTTATATTTCTAAATTAGTATTCGAAATTGCATGTAATACATTAATCATATATCCATGAGATGCGAGAACGCATTGATCGATTCGAAGTCGCGGACAAGCTATAGTTGGCAATTGCAGAATTGCAAAATGTCAAATTTTCGCGACACAAAAACTGGATATTTAGTCGCTAAACATTTATGTTTGTTCATGTTAATGAAATTTGTCCCGGTTCGAATAATGCACGAAATATTCAATAAATTTATCTAGGCTCCGATTTAATTACCGTCAAATCTATGAATGGAAAGAAATTAATTTCGCGCCGCTTTGTTGGCAGGTATTGTTCGGTAATCCGCGACGCGGTCGTGGGCGGCGTTTTTATTTTTTTCCTTTTTTTTCGTTACACATAGACGGACGAAGACAAAAAACGAAGCGCGCGCCGCGCGTACGAGCGGCTCGTCGGGCTCGCATCTTTGCGAATTAAAAATTCCGTCGTTTCGATTTGTAAATACTCTCGTTAATTAAAAAGATATTCCGGGCATTAAAATGCGTTAAGGCCTCGACGTTATTAACGTCACCCGGCGAACGAAGGCGGCACAGAATTCGGCTATCAAATATTGGTTATGACTCCGTGTAAATAAATGAAATTTTTATATCGCCGGTGCATACCGAAATCGAGTTAATAAAGTCGGTGGCGTTGCCTCGACGGCGCTCGACGCCGGGTTAAATGGCAAGGGCCCCCGATAAATTCCATACTTAATATCGTAACCTGCGCAATTAAATTCACGACTGTTGCATGAGCGCTGATGCAACCGAGAGCCGAGGGCGCCCGGCGAACTTGTCGGCCGCCGCGGTCAATTTGCCGAACTCGCGCGCGCACGGCACGGCCATTTTCGTCCGAAACGACGACCCCTTGTAATTTGATCCGTTAACGAGGGAATCACACGGCTCATTAGCGCGCTCGACAAACGTTATAAATTGCAGGTGCTAACCAATGCCGGCGATAAGGAGTCTGCGATGGAGACGTGTCCCGGCTCCCCATTAAACCCCAAATTATATAGTCCGCCGTTTCTTTCGACCGAGTTCGCCGACCACTAACCTCGCATCAACCGTGCGCCCCGAGTTGATGCTCCGCGGCCTGTTATAAATCATTATTAAACCGTTCCTCGCGCGCCTTATTTTCACCGATAATCCGAGACGGACGTTCGCATTTTAAATGCTCCAAATTGCGCGCTACGCCTGCGCCGGAATTAGAGTCGACGAACGGTTTTAAACTAACCTTCAAAATAGAAGTTGACGCGCGCTTCGACGCGCCGATAAATATATCGATTCGGCCGGCGCGCGGCGAATATAAATTGCAGATAACGTCGCGATTAACGAAAGTAGTGTACGGGTCTGATAACCGCGTAATACCGCGCGCATTGTCGAACGCAATTATATGAAAAGGGTCTGCGCGACCGTCGAACCATTTTCTTCGACTTTATTCAACCGTCGCGCTGGCCGTGTGGGCTTTAATAATGAATCGCCGTTCTAACCCGCGACTCAATTTATTATTCGGTTATTTTTGCCAAGAAAGACTTTTACGAGGAATCAGTTCTAAAAGGACGCTGCCTTATAATTAATTTCGTAATATCGATCGACGTCTTTTTTCATTTTTAAATAACCCACATCGTTTTATCGCAGGCAAATCGCGCACCAATTACTCGATAATTTATAAAATAAATCAATGCGACCGTTTCAGGCATCAGGAATTCTTTTTTATTTATCCGATAACCGCGACGACAAGCGTGTCCGCGCGTATAAATTATTAAGCTGTACGCAACTTATCAGCGAAACGTATCATTTAATATCGCGATCCGCGCGGCTTTGTTCGTTTTAAATATCATCGCTTTAATTTCCGGATACCGAAAATATCGCGCATTCCACGGTATGAGCCCGGTCGAAAAAGCGACATTCGGTAATGGTATTTGACATTTTTTAATGCCATACCCGTCGCGCGCAAATCTCGTTATAACGGGGAAAAAGCAAAATCCCCTTTTCCCAGCGCGGCGAAATTTTCACGTCTTGCGAATCCGGGTCAGAAAAATTTTCTCATTACGGCGGTGTAGCCGGTGAAATATTTTACAGCGTGCACTTTGCGCTCGCTCGGCCGGGCGCTCTGCAATCGTAAATTCTCGCGTGTTCCATGGCGAAAATGCAGAGTGCAGAAAATACCCGACAATATTCGAAGCGCCCTGTAGACAGGCGTAGCTTTGAAATGGGGCCGAAGGGAGGAGGGTTGATATTCACTCCGCCGTGGAGAGCACTACGGCGCGCCTTTATTGTCGGTTCCAGGCACTGGCATACCTGATCTTATGGAAAATCCATACTGGACCCTCACTTTACTGCGAATCCCGGCGCTCTTCCTACCTTTTTTACATTAAGACGAAAATCCTTTCTCGCCGTCCAGTTTTGAGGCACAAAGACATTCTTGACGGCGCAAAATAAGACTCTCATTTTTTACTCCAAACGAATTTTGTTTAAGAGATCAATACGCGATGACAGTATTTTTTGATCGCACGAAGTTCGCGGCAAGAACAAGGTGAACGCATGCTGGGCGCCGGACGTGTTTTTGAATTTCGAGCCAACGCGTGCGATTCTTTTAATAATGTTGCACATCAATACTATATAGTATTGCGGGTATATATATGTAAAGCTACGATTGAGATGTACCAGTTTATTTTTTTATGACAAGTAATAAATGTTTAAATAACGACAAATCATTATTGTAATCGATATATAATTTCAGTTGTAACGAATTACGCATTTGTTTGGTTCGTATTCGACTTTTCGAGTTTGCAATACGAAGCACTGACAAAATTCTAATCCAAATAATTATGTTAGTTCGTGATTCACCTGACTCATTTTTGGGACGTGTTTATAAAAGAGTAATACATTTTTTCACGCAAAAATGCATGTAAATGCTGTAAATGGACCAACGCGTACGTGTAAAAATTAACGTCAATATTTTATTGCAAAGAATAAGAGCACTAATTATATCACTGCAGGTACTGATGAGAATTTTGGTGAAATAATCAGGACGTAACTGTATATATTTGTATATATATATTTAGGCTAGCCGTATAGAAAACATTGTTCACAACAATATGTTAACAAAATCCACTAACTACATATTATTGATATATGAAACTCATATTAATGAGTTTACATCATTAACATGCTCGAAAACAATATTTAATATATTGTAAATGCGATCGCTATTACTACCGACGTATGTTTATTACATAGTTAATTTATGTATATTATATAATCAATATATATGCTAATACACGTTCATTATGTGGCCGATCTTCGCTTCATTTCGCCATGTATTCTAATCAGTGCAACACGTGACTTTGAAAATATTATGTCATTGCGCCCGTCAAACAATCGCCCTCTCGCGTGGGCAACTTTTTTGGCAATCCCGGCGCGCCACCCCGAATTGGCATACGCTGATATATATGCATCCTCGCCGCTTCTCTCGCTCGCAATTTTGTTATTATGACGCGCGCTCGGTTACGTCACACCATCCTTCACATTTTTGCGATTGGCGCAGTCTTGAGAATAGGATTGTGTCTGCGAAAATGGGATTCGTTGTGTCACTGTCTAAACGAGGTGCGATCACGTGGACACGAGAACAGCACGAAACGAAGGAAATGGAATGTCCTGGCAAGTCGTGTCGACGGCGGCTCAGGCCATAACGACGCGATGGGCTTATCGACAGGCCGCGGACACGCTCGTCAACTAGCTTTTCTCTCTCGCTCCCTCTCACTCGCTCCGTCCGACACTCCGTCTCGCTCTGTCCCTCTCTCTCTCTCTCACTCTCGCGCGCGCACACACACACACACACACACACACGAGCGCGCGAACGACACTCTCACACACTCACACGAAGCGCGTACACAAAGGAACCTATCTGGCTCCTTCTCTCGCTCGTTTGCGGACGCACATATTCATGCACTTTGCGCCGGCATCTGTCTTTTACCGTGTGGTAGGCGTCGGTTGATAGTGCGAGGTGATGTTTGTTGCTAGCCGTCGGCTGATTCAGGGAGCCATCCGTGTCAAGGTACACCGCATCGACGTCCACATGCAACGTCCTGTACTTCTTTTTGCAACAGTCACGCGCGCTCGCTACAAGCTACGCTGAAAGCCACGACCGAGTAAAAAGGAATCATTTTTCTTTTTATGCCGCTCTTTTTCCTTTTTCGTATATCTTTAAAAATGATACCCCGACTTCGCCGTCCGACGAATTATGTTGCCCGCGACAAAATTCGAACGCGCCGTGTTTATCGATCTCCGACTGGATTACGCGCTTTTTTTGGTTTTTTTTTCCGTTTTTTAACGCGCGCGTAAGGCGCAGTTCGAGTAGCGTTTGACGATATATGATAATTACGCCGAGGGGTGGGGGGAGATTAAGTAGGTTTTTCGTCGTTCGTGCCGAAAGAACGAATCGCGTATATGAATGCCCGACCACCCTTCCGGTCATTTTCAATTAACCTTTAATTAATTTAAACGTTCATTGTAAATTGATCTTCCTGCTGGCGAACGATTTCGAGAATGTATAATATTCCGCTTTCATGTAAATCGCCGAAGAGTTACGCAAAAAACGGCGTTTTGAAGAAATAAATACGCTCGTTTGTGCCGCGCTTTTAAGTCGACGGTCGAGTTGACGTTCGGCGAGTTTCGCGTATAATTTTGTTTAAAAAGAAAGATTATTAATATTGCTCGGTTATGTTTATTCGCGAGTTCGTACGCAACAAACGCGCCGGAAAGTCGAAACTGCTGGGCGTTGGAATTGAAATCGATATATATTTCTACAAAATGAACGCGCAATTTGAACGCTATTATTATTAATTATCATTGAAATTCAATTTGACTAATAATGGGGTTTCTAATTAGGAATTATGAGTTCGTATCTTTTATATTCTTTCGATTTCTACGCTTCGTTAATCTGATAACGATATTTCAATAATATCGCGATAGTATTTCATCGCTGAATTGTAGAGCGATCGGTGTTATAACTCGGTTTTGTATTATCGTTGTAACATTCGACGTCGATATCCCGGCCAGGAGTTGTACATTTTTTGTTTAAGAAATTTTCAATTAATGTAACTATAGCCAACCGCGCGCAACACCATGGCAATATTTTAGCAGTATGGCAGCGATATATACGCGGTTGGCTGGAAAGCCTTTATCAAGCAGCTCATTAAAAGTCACGGAATTTTTCTGAAAATAATTTTACTGTAGAACTCGCTGCGGCAATGAAGAAGATGGATAGCGGATAGAAAGAGGAACGGCAAAAAATGAGATAGAGGGCAACGTTATATGTTCGCGCATACGACACGAATAGTCGCGTGTACTTATGGTGTGTACGTATACCGAGAGAGGTATACGAGACCGATATGTGAACGTTGCAGAGACCTATCTCCGTTACACCGCAAGATAGTGTCCCTTCTCCGTTTCCTGAGTATGAGTGACACACCAGAGGAACAACATTGATCAACTTTGCGAAAAGTCGAGGAAATATACTCGCGAACAATTACACGGCTTTAATCGAAACATTATTTGGAGTTCATTAATTAAAAATATCCACGTTCGCCGGAAATTGTTGAATTCGATTCGATTCATTTATCGTTTAGATTGTAGTTTCAAAAAAAGCTACAGATGGCGGTGTAATATTTTGTTTAAAATCGGATATGTTATGTGGAACGATAGAACTGATACGAATTGAGGGATTTAAAATGTTTGTTTGGTATTATAAATTAAGGAAGAAATTATTTTATTTCTTAAGTCAGAAAGTGGAAAGTATAAATAAGTGGTTGATTTGACATTGAAGAAGTTCAGCTTTAAATATTTGTAAATTAAGCTATATAAATATTAAGATAGTACTTATAGTATAATAGAGTTGTAAAATTGTTTATTTCCGCTTGCTAAAGTTAGCAATTTTGAAATGAGATTCACATTGCTTTTTGAATAAAAAGACAAATTTATCTAATAAAATTATGTCTCGTTGAATGTAAGGAGTGGGGTATTATTTAATAATCGAACGTATAATTAAAACTGTATAAAAATGTCAATCCGAAGAGAATTACATTTTAAAACTGGCATCTTTTTGTGCAAATTTTACGACGGAACGAAAATTGCATTTTGAAGTTCAAAAAAAAAAAAAAAAAAAAAGAAAAAAAAAGGAACATTGCAGAAGAATAATGGGCTACGTTCAAAAATTTGTTCAGTGTTTTACGAGGCTGTTACATTGTGCAGTTTGACATATGCGTGTCCATACTCGGGCAATTTCTACCATTTGTCCTGTGAGTCAGGCCGTGGTCGAAGGTCGAAATCAAAGTGAAAGCTGTTCATTTGTTTACAATGGACTTAATCAACAGGTCGACTAAATCCCTATTGTTTGAATAGTCTTGTGTAGCTACCGATGCCGATAATTGGTTTCGAGAATTTTGCTCGAAATGTTGATCTTTAAGGAAACGGTCTTTTACGCAATTCAACGATCGTGTCTTCTCACCGCCAAATAAAACGATAAACTCATAAAAATTCGTATCAGATAAGTCCCGCGCAAATGCGTCTCCGAATTTAACCTTTCATTAATAACATAACTTATTAAAAATATATATTTATACGGAGAAAAATATAATTGAAATTTTGCTATAAAATAAACGAAACTGACCCTGGATGAAACAAACTTTCAATTTATCTCGAAAATTATGGTAAAATTGTAGTATAAACAAGAAAGGAAATACTATGTTTATGTCACCATTTTACCATAATTTATTACACAAATTTGAAGTTTGTTTCGTCCAGATATTTTTCTCCGTATAAATATATAAAAATTGTATAGCGAGTAATTAATATAAGCAATAACATCTGAAACAAATCAACTTCTAACCGCAAAGTTCGACCTAAATTACCGTTCATATTCGACTATTAATTTATTTATTTAATTCTTATTACAATAAATATATATATATATATATATATATTAGAAAGTGTCCCCAAGAGAATTATTCCTGTAATCGTTTGCCCGTCTGGCCTCGTAAATGTTTAAAGTACCCAGCGCTGTTTTTCGGGTCGAAAATTGATTTCGGTTGGCGGCATCCATTACGAGCAATTACGTGACACAATTGAGGATCCTTGTGTCGACGTGAATTCGATTACGCGCAACCTGACCTGCGACAACCTGCTCGCGAGAACATTCATGAACTTAATTCAGCCTAATCGACGTCGGGCTCTGGATTTGCGGAGAGCAAGAACGTCGAATCCGAAGATCTCGCGTAATTTCTTAATTAAGTTAAGCGACCGAATAAGCACCGCGCGACTTTTGCATAATATATACTTGCGCTCTTTCGATCGGAATATCGCAAAGAATTTTCGTTTGCTTTTTTTATTTCTCCGTCCTGAAATATTCACGTAATGCGCAATTGCAAAATTGAAATGGACAAGAATAATTTTAATATTTACGTCCCAGTAATTTCTATCTCACGAACAACTAAATGAAATATATAGTACAATTTGGCTATTGTGATTATAGACGTTCCTGAAATAGACATTCATACGCTGCCATAATGCATAGTAGTGATAATAATGTAACAACAACGGCAACAACTTTAGTTTAAGAACGCGACTTTTATTCCCGCTACGCCAGATCCTTAAATCAAACTTAAGTTATTATTAATAGAATTGTAATTCGGTTTATTGAATAACAAACGAATTTCGCGCAAAATGTCTTCAGTGTCCACAAAACAATGATAAGCAGTGTCACAAAGAGGCGTATTCTTTTTTATCCAAACTGCAGAGTATTCAGTTCAGATAACTAATCACGTCGAGGCTTCTTGTTTCCCCGAACACCGATGGCTGCTCGCAACAAAGGCACGTTAAACATTCGACGCGAACGTGGTAAATGTCCGCGATCGAGGGTTTTTCATTGTTCGATGTCTCTATTATCTCAATTTGCCGCTACTTTTTTTTTGTTTGCGCGTTTTTATTTTTTTTTTTTTCTTTTTTTTTTTTAATTTTAATTTTTATTTTTTATATTTATTTTTTTTTATTTCCATCGCACAATGTAAAACTCGACGTGCATAAAAGTTACCCAAGATACAATCAACATAATGTCTTAATCTAACATATCATAAAAAAACACACACATACAC